>PVHY01005496.1:0-82647 GCA_004024945.1 Uropsilus gracilis
CCCAGGGTACCATGGACTCAAGCAATCCCCAGCCTCAGTTTCCCAGATAGCTGGGATTAAAGGCATGCACCATCATGCCCAGCTATTTTTTTGGGACTAGGTCTCACAATGTTGCCCCGAGCTGGACTTGAACGGTGATCCTCTGCCTCAGCTGCTTTATAGGCTGAAGCGTACAGGTATGCGCCCCAATGCCCAGCTTGATACGTTTGCTTCTTGAAGGGATAATCTGAACAACATTTAGGTCCACTTACCTGAGGGTGCAGAGGAAATCTTTTGAAATCCCAGGTTGTGCCATTTAATACAGGGCTCAGATGCCTGAGGTGCTCCAGGAGATTGGGGTATAGCATTCTTAACTATTAACTATTGTTTGGAAAGAGGCCCTGAGGTACAGAGACCCAGTTTCCTGCCAGTATACCAGGCCTTCCAGGTTTAACTAATATCCTATGCAGTTAATTGGTCATTTAATGTAGTCAGATTTGAACAAGCAATGTTACTATAGTCTTCGTTCTCTTTTTATACAAAAGGTCAGGTTTATTATAACATCAAAGATGCTTACCTACACACAAGCAGAAAGAACTGCCCCTGAAGGGACAGGTTTGCTAAAAGAGGCCTACATAAGGTGGGCAGTGTTGGGAGGAGAACTCCATCTGCTGCTTTGTAAAGGGAGAAGGTTGATGAAGAGAAACACCAGTGCAGTCACAGGCAGGGGAGCTGCTACTAAATTATTCATGCTGCTGAATTGAAAAACTGTTGGGTCTGGGGAAGATAGAAAGGGTCAAAAAGTATAAAGTATGGAGAAATGTTGTAGAATTCTGTCACTTTCAGATTGGATGACAGAATTAGTAATACCTATTTGAACTCAGTTTCCTCTACTATAAAATGGGGATGAGGTAGGGTGCTTATGAGGATTAAGTGAAATAGCATGTTTATGCTATTGTCATCAAAGTAGCAAGAAAAGACTTTACTGGCTTAAGGGAGAAAGGAACTCTCGGGAGAACTTTGTCTTTTAGGATTTCTTAGGTAGTAAGAGTGAATTTGATCTTATTTTTACTAGTGAGAAAGCAACTGTTAAAAATTGAGGTGACATGAGAGTAAAGGGAAATTAGGCAGGGTTCCACAGGGATTAATTAGAATGGAAAATGAGGAGACATAGGAGTCAGTAGCAAAGGCCTCAACTGTAATATAGCTTGCTTTCTAAGCTTCAACAGTGTTTAAAAGTAGTTATACATTTAAACAAGTTTCAAGTTTGTAAACAAACTTGCAGGTTTGTTATTAGTTATTTGGTAGGAAGTGTTGAGAAGTAGGAATGAAGTTCCTTGTCAGAAATTCTGAGTCTTAGGAAGGTAGTTCTTTTTCCTTTGGCAAACAGGAAAGGCGGACAATTGAATTACACTGCTAAGAGAAGCTGTGGGAATAGGCCAGGTGTGGTGGTGCACGTCTTTAATATCAGCCTAGGGAAAGAGGACGGGACTGGGAATCACTTGAGTCCGTGGGTTTGAGACCTGCCTGGGGCAGCATAGCGAGACCTAATCTTAAAAAAAAAGAGAAGCAGTGGTCAATGGAGATCTGCTTAAGGATGCAGTTATAAAAAAATTGCTTTCATACAATAGGGCAAGAGTTGTTTTCAGTTCGTGGAGTATTTTTAAGTCGTGAGTTGCTTTAAAAACATTTCATTGATGTATTAATTTGAGGGTACAGTATTCCATATGGGGACTTTGGATGCTCTAGGAATTTTAGAGGATAATGGAGACTGGCCAGTCCATCTTTTCGTAGTGTTTTAGGCAGGTGGTCATCTCATCAAACTCAGGATTCAACATCTGAATGACAGGACTCCCAATAATCTAAGCAGCCATGGATACGGATACTTCTACTCAATAGAAAGGTTGTCTTAGACTTCTGTGCTATTAAATATGATATTTTAAGCCAGGACTCAGAAATCTTGTTTGCTGTGGTTTTGGATGTAATGTTGCAGTAAAGTTAGAGCTTTTAAGTCAGTCAAAATTTTATTTTAAAATAAGCTTAAAGGAACCTGGTGTGGACTAAGGTAGAAGGTTATGCTAGTTTGTTGGTACACTAGTATGGTAACATACTGAGGAGATGTGAACCTCCAAATCAGATGCAGTATGGTAAATTAATGCTTAACTGTTTTTGTCTTCTAGGGCTTGCATTTCTTTTGGTCCTAAGAATCGTTCAATTGGAGCAGCAGCTAAAAGTCAGGTAGTGTTTTATTTTTTCCTAAAATGATTATTTCTCTCGTTTGTTTGTTCCACTCTGCAACTATTTGTGGGCCAGTTATGGTAGGCCCTACATGTACAACTGAGAGAGGTACCTGATCCTAAATCATGTGTTTGAGTGAGAAACAAATAACTTGAACAATGTAATCTGTTTGGTGTGACCTGTGAGGGTATATTTACTTAGCAAGATCATTTAAACAGACATTACTTGTTCTGGTCAAATGGGGTGGCCAGTGGCAACCTGTAGAGCAACACGCCCAAGTTTTATAGTGACTACAGCATTACATACCTCACCCATGACTGCATCTGTGAGAAAGACATACTGCAGTGATAGGAAACAAAAAGAATGTAAAAGACTGCTGTCAGAAATGGATGGAAGAACAGGCTAATTGATGAAGCAACAGCATTTCAACAAGGAAAGGTTCCTCCTCCATTCTCTGTTCCTCCTCCTGTGGTGGCAGTAAGCCAATAATCTCCCTTTCTGCTGGATACTCCATTCTCTAATGAAGCCAGCACCCCATATGGAGATCCCTCCTATGATGCCAGTGGTGGGCTTTCCTTCTGGGATGATGCCAGTAGGACCTGCTCCTGGAATGAGGCTGCCTGCCTATAGGCATTGATGCCTGCACATCCCAATGTTAAGACCTCTTGCTGGACTATATGATAATGTCCCCCCTAGCTGGGAGTGACTTGACCAGACAGATGAGAGAGGAGGACCTTTCTATCAGCTTTGTATTACTTACTCTACTTCACCAAGAGATCATGGGGCTGTGACTCTGGGTGTTTTCCAGCAGAATAACAGAGAAGCCTTGCTCCCCCTGCTTATCAGAGGGAATAGTTGTGGTAGCACTAAGTAAGACAAAAAGAAAAAAAATTCAATGTTCATTTGTGTTGTGAAATGTGAAAATAAAATTATCAACCCTTCTTTCAGTTAAAAAAAATCAACAAACTTATTTCTTGATATTTTAAATGATCCTTAATGTCTCTCTTTTGGCCCGTACTCATATTTAGAATCAGTATTGTCTCTAGATTAGATATAGGTAATCAGTTTTTGTGTAGTCATTATTATTAAAGTAGAAGGAAGAGAAGACTTGAATTGCTTAAGGGAGAAATGGACTCTAAGAAGAACTTTGTCTTTTAGAAGTTCTTCAGTAGTGACAGAATTTGATCTTATTTTAACTTGAGAGAAAGCAGTAACTAAAAAGTGTGCTTAAGAAATGAAAGCACGTAAAGGAATGTAGCACATAAACTGACCATTTGCAGCCAGAAACCTGACATGCTGGAGCCCTGGTATTTCTCATGTCCTGAGTGTCTGAAGTCACTGTAAAATGGATTAGCATATTTGACCATCTTATGTTCAATCCAGAGCAACATGTAAAATTAATAATTGTCTTGCTGTGTGGAGCAAGGTCTAGAACATGATGGTTGACTGATTTCTATTAAATTGGGTGTTTTATAGTCTCATTTTCAATAAGCTCAAGATACCTTTGGGAGGCAGTAGAAGACAAGTGTAGAACTATTGAGAAGCATCTTTAAAATACCCAAAAATTCTTCCTGATTTTAAGCTTTTTCATTGTGAATAGTTGCTGTGCTAAACTGCCTGCCTACATTCTAGGTTGATGTTGTTACTGTGATACTGAGTTTCTTCTTGGCAGCCTTACTTTGGAGGCCTCATTGTTTCACAAAAGGACTTTTGTGTGGGCCTTTTGACACAGCTGATGCTGAGAAGCCCAGCAGTTTCTTCTGTAGAGGCTTTTTATACTTCACTCACAGTTGGAAAGAGGAGCCTATACTTTATTTATTTATTTTTTTTTTGGAAAAAAGAGGCTGTGTGTTGTCTGGGGTAGTCCTGAACCCACGGACTCAAGTGATCCCTAGCCTCATCCTCCCTGGTAGCTGGGATTACAGGCAAGTACCACCATGCCTGGCTGTTTTTTGAGACTAGGTCTCAGTATGTTGCCAAGGGTAGTCTTGAACCAACCTGCTGATTCAAGTGATTCCTAACCTCAGACTTCCAAGGTGTTATTGCGCCTGGCGGGAGCCTATACATTTTAAACAAGTTTATTTTCTCAAATCCTTGTGTGTTTTATTTATAAAAAATTATATAGTTTTATTCTGAAGAAATTAGAAAATACAAGTTAACCATACTACTATTACTGAAAATCACTTAGTTTCTTTTTTTTTTTTTGAGACTAGGTCTCGCTATTTTTGCCAGTGGAACCGCAGGCTCTCGTTGCCCAGGGGGCCACATACTCAAGCAATCCCCAGCCTCAGCTTCCCAGGTAGCTGGGATTACAGGCGTGCGCCACCACGCCCAGCTAGTTTTTTTGGAACTAGGTCTCGCTACGGGCCCCAGGCGGGGTTCGAACCGTGATCCTTAGCCCTGGCCGCTTCATAGGCTGAAGCTTACAGGCACGAGCCACCGTGCCCGGCCTTGAAAATCACTTAGTTTCTTAATAAGCATTTAAATCTTCCTGTTATCCCCAAGAAAGTGCAAATATACGATATAGCTCCTTGTTTCCAATATCCTAAAACTCACCCACTGTATATAGATATATCATAGTTCAGTCATTTCCCTGGTACTGGACATTCAACACTATTTCCAGTTTTCTGTTGCTGTAAATATTACTTTTGTCAGTATCTTTTTGTATTCATTCATCTTTGTGTGCCTCGTATCCTTTTTTTTTTTTTTTTGGTCTATGTATTTCAGTAAAGTTTCTGCATTGACAAACTGGGTAGTTTTTTAAATGAAAACTCATTTTCTGTAAATGTTTATTAGATATTTAAGAAGAGAAGATAAGCTGAATGTAATAAATGACCTGTTTTCATGGAGAAGCAGAACAAACAGGACTCTGGCTTCAGTTCCTGCCTTTGTGTGACCTATTTAAGCCCCTTACCCCTCAGTTCTTTTATAGCAGGCGTAATTCACACTGAGTTTAGTGCTGAAGAAAACTACT
This sequence comes from Uropsilus gracilis, assembly GCA_004024945.1. NCBI lineage: Eukaryota > Metazoa > Chordata > Mammalia > Eulipotyphla > Talpidae > Uropsilus > Uropsilus gracilis. The sequence goes on from PVHY01005496.1 coordinate 5,192, forward strand.
TCCTAAGAAAATTTTTATGGAGTTAAAATGATGCAAATTTAATCTGAGGCAATTGAATTTTTTCTAATGTAATACTTTTATTTCTTAATTTTGATATTTCTTTTAGGTAATTTCTAATGCAAAGAATACAGTCCAAGGATTTAAAAGATTCCATGGCCGTGCATTCTCTGATCCATTTGTGGAGGCAGAAAAATCCAGCCTTGCCTATGATATCGTGCAGTTGCCCACTGGATTAACGGGGATAAAGGTAATGCGCTCCAGATAAGCTTAATGATTAAAATATGGTATTTCATTTTTCAGGTCAATATATCAGTTGCCATTTCGATTTTAAGTTATAATGAAAATGCTTATATGTTGGGTGTTATGTTAAGTGCTTCAGGAAAGCTTTTGCTAGTAGAGACCATTTGGCATTTTAGGGAGTGATGTGGGCTTTGATTGGGAGTCATACTTAACACTTGATACAAATTGGATAGCGGTGGTTGGTGGTTTGACATTGACACTTCCATTGTTGCTTGTCTTACTTGCTGATGCAGTATTTCTGGTGTGATAAGGGAAAGTTGTGCTGGTGGTCACACATACTGTTTATGTAATGGTCTTTATCACCAAGTACTGTGTGGGACAAGCTTGTTAAAAAGCTTTAAGTTTTGGGGGTAGGACAGGGGAGGTAAAAAAAAGCTGTAAGTTTTAAGCTATAACCTTTAAGTTATAGTTGATTCTATGATCAGCTATCTTAGTTTCTTGAGATAGTATTCCATTGGTGATTTGTTCATGTTTGCATTTAGGATTTGAAGAAATAATTCTTTGTTTTATTGTAGGTGAAATATATGGAGGAAGAGCGAAATTTTACCACGGAGCAGGTAACTGCCATGCTTTTGTCCAAACTGAAGGAGACTGCAGAAAGTGTTCTTAAGAAACCTGTTGTAGACTGTGTTGTTTCGGTGAGTTTGAACCCTTCAAATGACTTGCATGAAGAAACAGAAAAGCTCTTAATTGCAAATAAAATTGCTTTTTGCTTCAGGTTGTAATGATTATTTTAAGATTTTAGCAAACTGGTCTTCATTTCCTTAAACATTTCTTTTCTGTTCTCTAGTTTTTTGCTCAGCCTCCCTGTTGTTCGGTCTAAACACCTAAATTCAAAGCTTGCTTACTGAATTGAATTCCTTCTTGTACCTAACACAGTGCCTAGTGTACATTAGTTATTTATTAGTGAAACTCAACTAACGTGTAAGTTATTGAATTAGTTGACTACTGTATGTTGGAAAGGCTCTTTTTTCCCATTTTCTTTTTATTCTTATTCCTGTCTTAATACCAAAGGCAAGGCAGCAATAGACTTTGTCTTGTTTATTCTTTATTTCTATTTGGATGGAAGCCTGTTTATTTGTAACATTATGTGATGGAGTTTTGTGGGATTATTGAACTTTCTGGTGGGCATATGGACTTTGCTAATGTGTCTCCTCATTTAGCAGTTGTGTGAACATAGAGCAATTAACTCTGTAGTTTATTTTGTACTAAGGTTGGTGTATTGATTGGTAAAGCAAAGGTCTCTGTTAGGTGTTATTTTGACACCTGAGTTTCTTGTCTGGTAGATTCCTTTAGTCCTGGCTACTTAGTAAAGTAGAACTGAATTATGTCTGGAATCAATGGATTACAGTTATGTGCACCCCCACATTTTGGGCATGCAGAAAATAAAAGCACTTTTTCTTGAAGAGCTCAGATGCATTGTAGTCATGGTATTTATTAGATACTTTCTGCCTTTACCAAATCTCCAGTGGTCTCAGATTTCCCCCATCCTACTGCCCTAAACTTTGATCCTTATAAGTAAAATTTATGTAAAAATTAATGTAAAATAGAAAAATGCTTGGGCAACTTTTCCAGCTTTCAGGATTAAGTTAAAAGGTGATGTGTTACATGTTCTGCTTCTTCAAGACTATAATGAGTTTTGGATGATTTGCTTGGAGAATTCACAGGACTCAGCAAGATAGATTTTTGCAACAAAAGGATACTAATTAGAAAGTCAACAAAGGGAAAAGTCTGGAGCTACATACTTCAAGAGATTCTCCAAGCTACAAGTTATGTTACAGCTGTTTCATGTTTTATACCAGGGAATTTATTCCCCAACCCAGGACTCTCTCTTGGAGTGCAGTCACATAGGCATTTTATGCTTATCATGTACCAGAGCTACAGATCTTTCCAGATATTACTGTGTATTCAAGCAAATACGTATAATTCCTTCTTTATCTCCCCTTTTTAAAAAAAGCAAATTCTAGGCAGTTTATTTTGTAGTTAATTGCATGGCAAGAAGAAACACTTCATTTTTTTAATGATTGCAAGGTATTGCAGTTAATGCATATTCCATTTTTTTTTTTTTTTTTTTTTTTTTTTTTTTTTTTTTTTTTTTTTTTTTTTTTTTGCTATTTTTGCCTATGGAACCGCAGGCTCATATTGCCTGGGGTACCACAGACTCAAGCAATCCCCAGCCTCAGCTTCCCAGTAGCTGGAGTTACAGGCGTGCGCCACCACGCCCAACTATTTTTTGGGACTAGGTCTCGCTGTGTTGCCCCAGGCGAGACTCAAACTGCAACCCCTGTCCCTAGCCACTTCATAGCCTGAAGCTTACAGGCATGAACCACCTTGCCCGGCTTCCATTGTCTGTTAAACCAGTCTTCTGGTTGAATATCTGGGTTGCTTCTTTTTTTTTTTTTTTTTTTTTTCTTTTGAGACTAGGTCTTGCTACTTTTGCCTGTGGAACCACAGGTTCATGTTGCCCAGGGTACCACGCACTCAAGCAGGCCCCAGCCTCAGCTTCCCAGGTACCTGGGATTACAGGTGCGAGCCATTATGCCCAGCTATTTTTTGGGGACTAGATCTTGCTGTGTTGCCCTGAGTGGGACTTGAACCGCGATCCCTAGCCCCATCCGCTTCCTAGGCTGCCGTTTATAGGCACGTGCCACCGTGCCTGGCTTGCTTCCTCTTTTTTTTTTTCTTTCTGTAATGAATGGTACATTGAACGCCTTTGAACAAATATTTTGCTTTTATGTGCTAAAATTTGTAGGACAGACTAAACTCCTAGAAGTGGAATTACAGATACAAATGTGTTATTTTAGCAGCTATTGTTTAATTGCCCTTTAAAGAATTTATACTACTTTCCACTTCCACTGGCACAGCATATTGGTGTATTCTGATATGTGAGTAATAGTTTCAAAGTCTATATGATTTTAATATTTCACTGAGTAGGTTAAGTTGAACATTTTATTATTTAAGAGCCCTTTTCTTACTTCCCTTTCTGTGAGTTGGTTCCATCCTTTGCTCATTTTGAATTCAATGGCCTTCATTTTGATTTGTAGTTCATTTTTAGATTTCCTTCTTGCCCTTTTATGATATGAGTTACAAATATTCCCTCTCCCCGCATTCAATCATTAGTTTTGAGAGTCCCTTGCTTCTTTTTTCTTTATATTTTTAGGAAATTATTTCCTGCTTGATGGTAAAGATTCCTTTTCATTTTGGTGTTCATGATTTTAAAAAGTCATAAAGATGTTCGATTTGAGCTAGTTTGGCATAAAACATGTAGTGGGGGTACAGTTTTTTTTTCCTGCATGACTACCCGTTTGTTCCAACATTATTGGATATTCTAACTTTACTGGTTTGAAAGGCTTCTGGTATACAGATTGTTTTTATAGATGTAGGAGGATGTTTCTGATTTTTACTGCTTTTTTTGCTTTTTAAGTGAGGAATTTTTATAGTAACATAAACCTTCAAATTTCTCAGGTTCCCTGTTTCTATACTGACGCAGAAAGACGATCTGTTATGGATGCAACACAGATTGCTGGACTCAATTGCCTCCGATTAATGAATGAAACTACTGCAGGTAAGAGAGAGATTAACTGACATTTTTAACTTGCATCATCTTGAAGGTTGTGAAATCTTAAAACCCTAAAGTTTCTCGAAAGTGAGGTTGGCGGCTGGGGAGACCTGCGGTGGAGACACTGTCTTGGGGCCTTGCTTCCGCGCGTACATCTGCTGTATGGACCTTGGGGGCAGGTGCTGGGGCCCATAATTTCTAGCAGGAAGCACCCCCACCCTCTGTCTGCATCTTTCCTTGACTCATTTACTTATGTGTCACAGATCTCACCTAATCAGTACCTTTTTCATAGTATGTTACTTTGGTATATAATCACATTGTAGTTTGGGTGTTGGGAACTGTTTTCTGTCTGACTTGTTGGCTGGTCAAGTTAGACAAATGGCAGCATATGCCTGAGAGGTGGCTTCTTATATTTCTGATCATGCACGGTGTTCTAATCCAGTGTAATTTAGAAAGACTAAATAAAGGAACATCTCAGGGACAGATAGTGAGAATGTTGAGATGGCTCAGGAATGGAAGAAATATGGGAAAACACATTTGTAAAGGTAAGTATTTGGGAAAATATTGCCAAACTTATTACAGTTGGAAATTGAAAGTGTTAAGGAAACCTAAGTGAATGTCAGCACTTAACTCTTGGAAAGTAATGTGCTTCATGAATAAATTATGCAAAGCTTACAAAGAATTTGATTTAAAAATACAGCACAGGATGCAGCTCCATTCACTATACTCAAGTTTGGTTTTGCTATTTTAATGAAGTTTACCATTTAATGATAACAATACTGTTGGAATTTCTTCCCCCCCCCCTCATATAGTTGCTCTTGCATATGGAATCTATAAGCAAGATCTTCCTGCCTTAGAAGAGAAACCAAGAAATGTAGTTTTTGTAGACATGGGGCATTCTGCTTACCAAGTTTCCGTGTGTGCATTTAATAGAGGAAAACTTAAGGTAAGTATTTTTTCTAGAAGACTGTTCCAGGTGTATGATAATTAGAAATTTATGAGAGACAGTTGGTAGAAGAATTTTGCTTCAGTGTTGGAAACTTGCTGTGAGTCACCTAGGTACGTAGAGGTGGAGTAGAAGTTGGTATCCCAAAATAATTGTAGTACGTGTTGGCATGGTATATAGCCAAAAAAAAAAAATAAATCTTGAGGACAAGACTCTTAAAAAAGTCCTGAACATATTTTCTATTTCTGTAAAGTGAGAAAATTATATTTATCTTGCAGTATTATTAGAAGTGGTGTTTTTGTTTGTTTAATCCATGTCATATACAACAAAGGGAAAGGACAAGTTCCTTTGTATAGAATAGACGGGTGTATTGTAAAACTGTTAGACCCATTGGAGGGACTGGGGAGAAAGTACTTTTCCTTGGGAACAGAATTCCATCCCAAAATGGTTTTTGGAAGACTGTGCAACTAGGAGAATCCCCATCCAACCAACCCTGTAGCTTAGTTCCTGTTTCCTATGCTTTCCCCTTCCTGGACTCAAAGAGCCCTTGGAGCTACAACTCGGGAAAGAATCCTAGTGAGAGATTGTGCCCCATGTCTGGGAAAAGAAATAAACACCGTTGAACAATGTGCACTTGAGAGAGGGACAGGCAGGAACCCGGATGTGACTGGGGTGAGCTCCTAGGCAGTTCCGGATGCACTGTTTCCAGGTAGTGTCTACAAATATTAAGTAACTGGATCAGAGGGGTGGGGTGGACAGCAAGGCGTTATCCCATTTATACATAACATTCTAAACATACACATAAACATAGCAAACATGTTTTGTGTTTGCTAGTTTGTTAGTTGGGGCCTGAATCTCAGGAGCCTTACCCCATTACTGAACCCATCACCAACCCTCTGCTCCACCCAGGAACAGAACCCAGAACAGGTATGATCTCCAGTTTTGGTGGAAGCCAAGACAGGGTCTCAGCTTCTACTCTCACCCCAGAGTCGTGTGTGTGTGTGTATGTGCAGGTGTGCACATCCATGTATGCATGTATGCGTAGGAAGAACCTGTGTAAGTACAGAGAGGAGGGTCATATCAGATGCTAGACGGGTGGGGGCAGCTCAAGGTAAAGGCCTGCATGGGGTATCCAGTCTGCAAGTAGATGCTCCACAATGTGATCATGTGGAGCACTGAGGTGATGTGATGATGGTGTTGCACTGAGGACAGAGCTTCTTGGCACCTGGGATCCATAGCCTGTGCACATGACCACATCGATGGGTATTAGCTGCATCAAGGATGAGTCCACGCAGATGAGACATTTGTAATGGTCCCCATGATGTTTCTGTCATAGTAGTTGTCTGACTGAACCTGTAGGGCCTCAGGTGTGGTCACGCTGAGTGTTGTTCGCATTCTTTAACATGTAGTTTCTTGGCATCTTTTATACTTGAGGATTGAGGAGATTGAGGATAAAGGTCTTTTCTTGCCCTTAAGATTCAATGTTCTGGGATGAGGGTGGAAGAATAGAGCTTTGATGTCTAAAATAACCAGACTAGCAGTGATAATTTAGATTTCTGGGAATCTTAGAACTTGGGAGAAAGCTACGCTTCTGCACTACACCGCTACATGGAAATCTAGCAGTGTTCAGGAAAGGAGCCAGAAGGGGTTAACAGTCACAGCTGATTTGCTGATGTAAGCCAGTTTCATAATGAGCTAAACCAGCAGTTTCCTAGTGATAGGATTTTATGTAGAACTTGCTAAAGTGCAGTCTTTTGAGTGTTTGCATTGATTATTTCGGTTGTATATCAAGGATTTTGGTTCCAAGATCCAAGTGGACTTTCTAAGTGTAGGGATTGGTGGAGAGGGGACTGTCTATTCCCAAGTAAGTATTTATTAGGGTTAGAGGTTACTTTGAGGTAATTTTTCACAGTCCTGTTTATAGACTAGAATCCATTTCATTTTATATTCTAATTATAGTAGTTCTATGTTTTGTCTTTTAAATGATAAAAATCACCTTTGGAATAGAGGTTTGGGAAATGTGAAGTTTGAATTTTGTTCCTAATTTGGCGTTGACTTTGGGTCAGAGTGATGGATGTATAGTGACTTTTGTGAACCCCTCCTCCGTTGTCCTTCATTTGCCACCTGTCAGTTTCTGATCCTCTTAGTTCTAAATTTAATTATAAAATTAGTCACTGTAAAAACAATAATTATAACTACTAACAGTTTTTTGTTAACATAAAAAAGAAATTTTCCTTAACAGTGTTCTTTGAAGTGATGTTTATTCATAAGGCTCTCAGCATTTATTTAGCCTAGATTATTGAGTATGATTAGATCTAGTTTGTTCCTGAGCTAGAGATTTGGAAGATTTAGAGCCCTGAGTAATTATTAATGGATATCTATATTGAATAGAAATTATTTTGTGAATTCAGACTTTTATTATCATTCCTAATAGGAAGCTGCATATAGCTAATCCTTAGTAGTCAGTTTTGTAATAGTGATGAACCTATAGCTGTGTACATCAGTGACTTGTTAGTATATTTGGTCTTGACTGTATAATTGCTGTTTGGAGTCAGGTAAGTATGGGAGAGAGGGCTAAGTATTTGGATGGAGGAGATTAGTTTTGAATTTTTCTTCTACTTGTTGCCTCTGTGACAAACAAGTACCTGATCTGTCTAGTCCTGTGTCCTCAACTGTAAATTGTGAATTACAATGGTTTGTAACATTGATTAAATGACACACATGCGCATTGTCTTGTTTGAACCCTTTTTATTGCAGTTTGCCACTTAACTCTATATTATGGTACCATTTTACATTACTTAATTTTTGAATTACCTTTCTTTTTTTCCTGTAAGGTTTTGGCCACTGCTTTTGACACAACATTGGGAGGCAGAAAATTTGATGAGGTGTTAGTAAATCACTTCTGTGAAGAATTTGGGAAGAAATACAAGCTAGACATAAAGTCCAAAATCCGTGCATTATTACGACTGTCTCAAGAGTGTGAGAAACTTAAGAAATTGATGAGTGCAAATGCTTCAGACCTTCCTATGAATATCGAGTGTTTTATGAATGATGTTGATGTATCGGGAACTATGAATAGGTAATAACTGTCTTAATGTTTTGATGTTAAACTTAACTGTGATTCTTCCTCCCTTCACTTAAACTGGCCATAACTAGATAATTATTTAAATCATCATGATTATTATGTAAAACTTTGGTTCTGCAGTTGAAAGTTAGGGGCCTTTCAGGATCCTGCTTTTTATGAAAGGTTGGGAAACATGTTTTGTATGTGTATGTTGTATATTAGTTCTCACTTTTCATAAAGTCTGTGTTAAAGTGTTCTAATGCAGAATTACTAGATTTCATCTTGTCATTTAGAATTTGGTGTTCGGGTAGTTGAGAATCACTTGAGTATAATAGTTATTTTTATATAGTGCTACAAGATTTCTGGGTAATTGACCTGTCAGGGCTATCATCAGAAACATTCAGAATGTTCTTTTCTTTCTTTTTTTTTTTTTTTTTGAGACTAGGTCTCACTATTTTTGCCCGTGGAACTGCTCCCAGAGAGACTCGAACTGCGATCCCTGGCCCTGGCTGTGAGTCCCAGCCGTGGCTTCCTAGGCTGCCACCTACAGGCATGCCCCACCATGCTCTGCCAGTTAATTACCTTTGTGTCCTCCCCCACCCCCTTTTTTTTTAAAAGGAAATTTAGTGACACTGGTCTACATTGTCAAAGCACATAGCTGTTACAATTTTTTACTTTATAGCCTTGATTTATTGGTGTTGACAAGCCATCTTTTTTTGAACTGTGAAGCTAGGTTATTTTTTCTAGTTCTTTTTTAAAATAAATTTAGGTAAAACTGACATGCCGTTTTAAAGTAAACAAATTGGTAACTTTAATACATTGACGTTGTTGTCCAAAGAACAACCTCTGTCTAGTGACAAGATATTTTTATCGCTACAGATAAAACTTAATACCCTCAGGTACTTACTGTTGACCCCTGGCAGCCACCCACTCGCTTTTTAGCTCTATAGATGTCCTTATTCTGGAATTTCTCAAACAGTTGAAATCATACACTTTTTGTTTCTTTTTTGTGTCTGATAGCAATTTTTCTCTTGATGCTTTCTAGGTTCCTCCTTGTTCTTTATTGTGTTTTATGGCAAATAATATTCCATTTATTTTAATAATTTTTTTTTTTTTTTTACCCATTCATTGATGACTGAACATTTAGGTTTATTTTCACTTTTTAGATATTGTGGATAGTTATGAAGTAAGTAGTTGAGTATTTTGGTTTCATCTCTTGAGTGTATATGTAGGCGTAGAATTGCTGGGTCTGATCAGTCTGTGATTATTAACTTTTTAAGATCTTGCCAAAATGTTTTCCGTAGTATTTGATCATTTCACATTCTATTAATGCTGCACAAGGATTTCAATTTCTCCACATTCTTATTAACTCTTAGTTTTTTGATTATTGCCATCCTACTAGGAATAAAGTAGTATTGGGTTACTGCTAATTTTATGCTAATGTTCCATCACCGTTTTGGTTATTGTACGAACAGTTTCTTAGATATTCCTAATGAATGGTACATGTGAACAATGTCCTTTAAGTTCTTACATGTTGAGACAGTTTCCCATATTTATACTTAATGTCACTTTAGTTGGACAGACCACCCTTAACTCTTGTATTCTTTCCTTGAGTATCTTCAATGGAGTAATGCTTTGTTTTGGCATACAGCATTGACAGTGTATTTTCAAAGGTTTTCATTGTTCTTTTTGATAGATGTCCCAATTTATTTTCTACTTTTTGGGATATGTTTTGGTGTTGAATGGTTTGACTCAGTTTTTGGCAGATATACAGTGTGCCTTTTTCAGTTTGTAATTTTGCAACTTTAAAAAATGTCCAGTAAGTTTTCTTAAATTATATTGTTTAGTGTTATGTTTTTGTGTTTTAGTTTCTTCTTTGAAGCTTTCTACATAAGTATGTTGGTTTTTATTTGCCATTTTCTGTCTACTTATTCCTTTATGCCATTATTTTTTCTTGGGTTTATTTGCTCTTATGTACTCATTAGGTTTGTTCTCATTTCTCAGATTGTTTCATTTATTTATAATTTTTTTCTGAGTTTTTTTCTAATTCAGACTTGCTGCTCTCTGATTTCCTATATTTTTCATTGAGATAAAATTCATACACCACATTGCTGTCATTAAAATTCATAACTTAGGCCAGGTATGGTGGTGCAAGTCTTTAATCCCAGCCTAGAAAGGGAGGCCAAGACTAGGAATCACTTGAGTCCGTGGGTTCGAGACACACCTGGGGCAACATAGTGAAACCTAGTCCCCAAAAAATAGCTGGGCATGGTGGTTCGCGCCTGTAATCCCAACTACCTGAGAGACTGAGGCTGGAGATCGCTTGAGTCCGTGGTACCCTGGGCAGTGTGAGTCTGCAGTTCCTTGCGCAACATAGTGAGACCTAGTCTCCAAAAAAAAAAAAAAAATCATAACTTAGTGGTTTTTAGTGTATCTATACAGTTGTATAACCATGGCCATGATCTAATTTTACTATGTTTTTCGTAACCCCCCAAAAGAAACCTATCTGTGGTCTCCATTGCTTCCAACTCCCTGACCCCTAGACAGCAGTCTATGTGTGTAGATTTCCCTATTTTCTCATTTTGATGTGAAATAAACATTCCTGGCTGTATAGAAATGTGAGTTTAGTTTTTCTAATTTAACTGCTCTGGAGTGCCTCTCTTGTTTGCATGAATTATTTTAAAAATGGGGCTGTTTGTGTTTCCTACCTTGGATCTTTATCTTCTACTATAGTCCTGCTCAGTTTGCATTTTCTTTTCATCAGCTTTTCCTCATAGTAGCCTTTTTTCTTTGAAGGGACTTGAAGGTTGTTATCCTAGAGTTCATTGCACTCTATGTGCCATGGTCATTATATACTGTTTCGGGCACCTTTTAAATTTCTCTTGTTTTGGTGTGTACCAAACTCCCTTGGTTTCTGATACAGTTTTCAAATTGATCTGAGTTTTTGTTAATTCTGGAGTTTCAAATCCATTTTATACTTCATTTTCTTTTGCTTTTTTTGGCATAGAGTCTGATGCCATGGAGAAATTAATCACCATTGGTGATTTGTCTCTACCCATTTGTATTTTGAGAATGGTGGGGAGATAACTCTTAGCCATTTTTACTGTAGCTGTTAGATGTTTTTGATTTTGATATAATAGCTGCTCTGTATATTTATTTGTCCAGATATGAACAGATTATAAAAACTTGGATTTTGTCTTGAAAATGTAAATAACTACTATAGTTGTTTAGTACTAAAATGACAACCCAATTGAAAAATGGGGCAAAAGATCTGAAAAGACATTTTTCCAAAGTTGATAAATCATCAGTAAAGCCATGAAAAGCTGCTCAACATCATTAACTGTTGGGGAGATGAAAATCAAAACCACAGTGAGATCACTTTATATCACCAGGATTGCTGTTATCAGAAAGACAGATAATCAGTGTTGGCAAGATCATGGGGAATTCCTCATACACAGCTATGGCAGTCTGAAATGGTGCATCCATTTTGAAAATAGCCTGACGATTTCTTAAAAGTTTAAATGTAGAGTTACTGTATGAGTCAGCAGTTACTCACCTACATGTATATTCCAGAGAAATGAAGACACATGTCTGCACAAATTCACACATGAATGTTTGTATAACATTACATGTAATAGCCAGAAAATGGAAACAATCCAAACATCCTCAATGGATAAAATGGGTAAACAGAATGTGGTGTCCATACAGTGGGGTTTTATTTGACAGTTTAAAAAGCATAGTTAGCCGGGTGTGGTGGTGTGCTCCTGTAGTCCAAGCACTGGGAGGCAAGAGGCTTGAGTTCGTGGATTCGAGACTACCCCAGGCAACATAGTGAGACCTGGTTTTGAAAAAAGCAGCTGGTTATAGAGGCATGCACCTGTATTCCCAGCTGCCTGGGAAGCTGAGACTGGGGATCGCAGTTATTACATGCAATAATGTGACTGAATCTTGAAAGCTTTGTGCGAGATGTATTATACTAATCAGAACTATATATTATACAATGTGAGATGAAATACACCATTCAGAAAGGACTACCTATTGTTTATTTCTGTTTATATGAAACATCCAGAGAGTGGTTTTCTAGGGCCTGATGGTAGATTGGGTGGTCTGGAAAGTGATAGTTTAGAGATATAAAAATTTTTTTACGGTTGATTAGGGTAATGGTTACACAACTCTGAGTATAGTGAAAGCCATTAAGTTGTACACTTGAAATGACTGAAATCTATGTTAGGAGATTATATTTTAATTTAGCTTAAAAAGAGAAAAAACATCTATCTTTGTAGAATCCTCTGCATTTTTCATGCTTTTGTTGCGAACATTTTTAAATATGCAGCAAGACCGAAAGATTTCATAGTGAAGACCCTTACTTCACCACTTAGGCTCTACTGATAGTAGTAACTACTTAAAAAAAAAAAAATCATGTATCCATTGATTCATTCATTCATCCTATCTTCTTAATGATTTTATTTCTGATGCATGTCGAAGTAAATTGTAGACATTTATCTACATGTAGTATTCATTTGCTGGATTGACAAGTGCATATGTCTTTGTAAACCGCTATCCTTTTTGTCAAGTAGACCATCACAGAAGTTTCCTTAGGTTTCTAGCCACTAATGTGGTTATTTTTGTCTTCAGTTATGAGGATTGTAGATTAAATTTACCTGTTCTAGAGCTTTTTATAAATAAGATGATATGGTACGTAATCTTCTGTAAGGTTTTTTTTTTTTGAGACTAAGTTTTGCTATTTTTGCCCGTGGAACCGTAGGCTTGTGTTGGCCATGGTACCACGGACTCAAGCAATCCCCAACCTCAGGTTCCCAGGTAGCTAGGATTACAATCATGCCATCACCATGCCCAGCTGTTTTTTGGGACTAGGTCTTGCTGTGTTGCCCTTGGCGGGACTCGAACTGTGATCCCCAGACCCCACCATGACTCCGTAAGCTGTTGCTTAAAAGCATGTGCCGCTGTTTAAGTCGTACACTTGAAATGACTGAAATCTATGTTAGGAGATTTATATTTTAATTTAGCTTAAAAAGAGAAAAAACATCTATCTTTGTAGAATCCTCTGCATTTTTCATGCTTTTGTTACGAACATTTTAAAATATGCAGCAAGACCGAAAGATTTCATAGTGAAGGCCCTTACTCCACCACTTAGGCTCTACTGATAGTAGTAACTACTTAAAAAAAAAAAATCATGTATCCATTCATTCATTCATCCTATCTTCTTAATGATTTTATTTCTCAGCCCGGTTTTGTTTTTGCTTAGCATAAAACTTTTGAAATTCATTTAGTTCTTAAATATACCATTGTTCCTCCTTGTGTATTGCTATGCCATTGTCAGTTTATTTTCTGTTGATGTATACTATTTCTTGATTTTTGTTACTAGGAATAAAACTCAATTTAAACTCTTAAAATGCAAAAGTTCCAGTTGCAGTACACCATCATCAACATTGATATTAGTGGTCTTTAATTTTTGCTATTCTAGCCAGGTGCGGTGCTGTGTACCTGTAAGCTTCAGCCTATGAAGCGGCTGTGGCTAGGGATCGCGGTTCGACTCCCGCTTGGGGCAACACAGCGAGACCTAGTTCCAAAAAATAGCTGGGCGTGGTGGCATACACCTGTAATCACAGCTACCTGGGAAGCTGAGGCTAGGGATTTGCTTGTCTGTGGTACCCCGGGCAATGCGAGCCTGCAGTTTCATGAGCAAAAATAGCGATACCTAGTCTCAAAAAAGAAATTTTTTTATTTTTTTTTTTTTTTGCTATTCTGGTTGGTGTCTTCTCCATCACTGCTTTTCTTTTTGTTTAGATGTAATTTCATAAAAGTGACTTCTTTGAAGCATATAATTCTTTATTTTTTAGTATATTCACAGAATTAGGCAGCTATCACTACAATCTAATTTTAGAATATTTTCATTACCTCATAAACCCCAAATGAGCTATTAGCAAGTTAGGAAAAGACATGGAGGAACTTAATGCATATTTTTAAGTAAAAGAAACAATCTGTAAAGACTTCATACTGTATAATTCCTACTACATCACATTTTGGAAAAGGTAAAGCTAATAGTGAAAAGATTGATGATTGGTGGGCAAGGGTTCAGCGAAGGTAAGACTGAAGAATATTTAGGGCAGTAAACTATTCCTTGTGAAATCGTTGTGGTGGATACTTACCATTATATGTTTATTTAAATAGAACCCTAATATCTTATGTGTATAGTGGCTTCTCACATAATAATTGGAAATGTATTAATGTTAATGGGAAATGGAATACAAAATGTTAATGGGAAACAGGACAGAGGGTGAGGGGTTTATGGGAATTCTCTGTACTTTGTACTCTCTTAAACTTAACTTGACCTAAAAAATAAAACATAGTAACTAAACAGAAAATAGAAACTATTCATTTGTCTTTCATGGTACTATCTTTTGTTCTCCTTTCAAACCAAGGCAGCCATTAACCTTCTCTTTGTATTTACCTGTTGTGAGCATTTCCTAGAAATAGTCACAATGTACGTATATATGTATGTTTATTTATTTTTTTTGGATTGGCTTCTTTCACCTAGCAATTTGAGAAACTAATCTCTTCTAATGTCTGTCAGTTCCTTTTTTTTTTTTTTTTTGAGACTAGGTCTCGATCTCGCTATTTTGCCTGTGGAACTGCAGGCTCACATTTGCCGGGGTACCACAGACTCAAGCACACCCTAGCCTCAGCTTCCCAGGTAGCTGGGAGTACAGGTGTTTTTTTGGCACTAGGTCTCACTACGTGCCCCCGGCAGAACTCAAACTGTGATCCCTGGCCCCTGCAGTGGCTTCCTAGGCTGATGCTTTACAAGCATGTGCCACCATGCCCGGCTGTCAGTCCTTGTTATTGTAGTTTATTTATTCCTTTTTATATTCTAGATAGACATTAGGACCTTTAGCACTTTGTTGGCTGTTATCAGTAAGCTTCTGCGAACATGTAGATTTTTGTGTCGTCATATTTTCATCTTTAGAGTGGAATTCCTGGGTTATCTATCTGGTGATTCTGTTTAACATGTTTAGAAATTGTAAACTGTTTTCCAAAGTGGGTGCGCACTACAGCCCCATGAGAAATATGTAAGAGATCCATTTTTGTCTACTTTCTTGCTAATATTTATTATTTTATTACAGACATTGTTCCACATAAGTATACAATGTGATTTAACCTATTGTGTTCTTTAAATAGAGGCAAATTTTTGGAAATGTGTGATGATCTCTTACTTAGAGTGGAGCCACCGCTTCGGAATGTTTTGGAACAAGCCAGTAAGTATTTCTGATACTAAGTTGTGAATTTGAGATTCTTGGAAACTGTTGGTTATTTTTTCATTTACACAAATTCTGCTTTATGAACTCTTCAGTGCTTATGAGCTGCTTTTCTGTTTTTTCTCCCTGTCTCACTTTCCTCCTCCCGATCATTTTTTTTGATGTGTGTTCTGGGAAACCTTGTTCAGACTCAAAGATGAATTTTAATGTCTCAGTAATTTCATGGTGATAGGCATTGTGTTTTGCACTGCTGCTATGTGATAATCTTTTGTAGGCTTTTTTGTTAGTGGATCTTTTATTTGTTGAATGAGAAACACAGGAAACTAAAGCTAGAGTAACCATATTCTTAAATAGTACAATTTAATTTTATCCTGGGGCTAAAAGGTGGAAGTTTGGTTTTTTAAATAATGCTAATTTCCACAACTCTTCAACATTCACCTAGAGTTCACTGTTGTTAACTAATTCAGAATGTTGACATGTAGTGTCAGCTTGACATTGACTCAGCTCTTAAATCAATGGTTATGGCAAATGGGCATGTTTTTTCCACATGGAAAAGCATGCTTTGACCTTCTCAACAAGTGTCAGTATTTGTTGCATAAAATGTGACTGGGAAACCAGGTGCTAAGAGGTTTTTTATGAGTGATAGCAGAGCTTTGACTGCTACTTCCTTTCTGATAGGAGATCATATTTCTTTCTTTTTTTTTTTGAGCTTAGATTTTACTATTTTTGCCCATGGAACCGCAGGCTCATGTTGCCCAGGGTACCACAGACTCAAGCAATCCCCAACCTCAGCTTCCCAGGTAGCTGGGATTACAGTGCACGCCACCACGCCCAACTATTTTTTGGGCACTAGGTCTCACTACGTGCCCCTGATGGGACACGAACCACGATCTCTGGCCCCGACCATGGCTTCCTAGGCTGCCACCTACAGGCATGCACCACCATGCCTGGCCTAGATCATATTTCTGTTGTAATTTTCTGCATAGATTGGTGAATCAACTTGCTGTGCTTTTGAAAACCTCATCCAGTTTTTTGAGACTTATTTTTCCTCATGACTAGCTTGTCTATTGATGTTTCAGCAATTCTTTGTCTTGGGACTGTTTCAGGGATTGTGGGACCTGTACACTGTAGAAGAGTGAATAGTTCTACGCCCCTCTCCTAAATCCCAATAATTTGTACCTCCTTGCCTCCAGTATTTTGGGCATGAAAACATATCTACTAAGGCTGGGCATGGTGGCGCATTGCCTATAAGCGGCAACCTAGGAAGCCGTGGCCGGGGCCAGGGATCGCGGTTCGAGTTGTAGTGAGACCTAGTCCCCCCAAAAAATAGCTGGGCATGGTGGCATGCGCCTGTAATCCCAGCTACCTGGGAAGCTGAGGCTGGGGATTGCTTGAGTCTGCAGTACCCCAGGTAACGTGAGCCTGCGGTTCTACAGGCAAAAATGGCAAGGCCTAGTCTTAAACAAAACAACAAAAAAACCTAAACAAAAAATAGAAAACATCTACTAGTTTTCACATGTGTGTACATGGGTGACTTTGAGGGAATTAAGGGGGTGGGGGTCATGTTATACATCTGAGTTATTGTAAGATGTTGCTCTTTTATTGCATTGTAAAATATTAATCCAAGGATTTCTAAAATCTAGATATCTAATTCTTTTGAAATAGAGTTAAAGAAAGAAGATATTTATGCTGTGGAGATAGTTGGTGGTGCAACACGAATCCCTGCAGTGAAAGAGAAGATCAGCAAATTTTTTGGTAAAGAACTTAGTACAACACTAAACGCTGATGAAGCTGTTACGCGAGGTTGTGCATTGCAGGTGAGTTTTCTTTGATAAAGAACTGTTCATAGGTCATATTATAAGATAATAGTAGTGGTTTAATGTGCCCAACTAATAGCCAGAGGTTAGTTCAGGGTGATCTCAGAGTGTAAAATTCTAAAAGTTTTGTTTATAAATGTTACCAGAGGTGGCATTCATAAATGAATTTGTGCTCTGTAATATGTAATAAGATGAATTTAGAAATAAGTAAGCCTGAAATGCTACTAGAATTTGGCATATTTTCTGTTGTTTGTGTAGGAAGTAGTTTTGTACCTCAATTATAAAGGTTGGGGGTTAATGGAAAAATGATTTGCTAGGTTATATGTGTAATTTGACAAAAGTTTGTAAAACCTCTTATTCAAACATAATTAAATTAATGTAAATGTTGAAAAACCATGATGATGGTCAGCTGAAGTCAGTATGGATTTCATGGTATCAGTTCATAATACTTATAATTATGAAATGGAATTTTATAAAATTACTGTTCTAGTGTGCAATCTTATCGCCTGCGTTCAAAGTCAGAGAGTTTTCTATCACTGATGTAGTACCATATCCAATATCTCTGAGATGGAATTCTCCAGCTGAAGAAGGGTCAAGGTAATAACATTTGTTATCTTATTTTTATACTCAAATTTAATTGTTTAGTCAAATAAATCATTGCCCCCCATTTCAGCATTCATTATTGTAGATTTGTAACATTTGTTAGACTATATGAAGGAGTAAATACTTGTTTTAATCCTCAGTAAACTAATCTTAGTTTCCAATACTTGATCCTACTGAAGTAATTGCCTTTTATTTGCTTGTTGAAATATAATTCTTTTTTTTAAACTAATTGCACATATTTACAGTTTTTGAGAGAAACTCATGATTTGAAAGTGATACTAGTGGAGAAGAGTAACTAGTGCTAAACAGTAATTTCAAACATAGAATGTATAAGTGAATTTTTAGGACTCTACTAAAACTGGGTGCTTTTGTCTTTTTTTCAATTCAGTGACTGCGAAGTCTTTTCAAAAAATCATTGTACTCCTTTCTCTAAAGTACTCACATTTTATAGAAAGGAACCTTTTACTTTGGAGGCCTACTATAGCTCTCCTCAGGATTTGCCCTATCCAGATCCTGCCATAGGTAAGTAAAGAGTTGGGGTTTATAAAAACCAGTTTTTGAAAAAAATCTGTATTTGGGAGAAATGGACAAGCAGAGCAAGTGCAGTTTTCTAAAATTTGGGTATTTTAGATTATAAAAAAAATCTATTCCAGTCTGATTTCCAAATTCAGAACCAGTAGGATGGTCATTATTTAATTGGATCTTTTGTTCTAGAGATATTTCTTGGTTAATGCTCATTGTGAATACACCTTGTGCCTACGTAGTGCAGCGCCTACATACTATAGGAAGTTCATTTGACACCCCAGCATAGAGTTACAAGATGTTCACAGAAAATCATTAGGAAACTGGTTGACCAGAGTCTTGATAAGACTCTGAGTAATCTGATATGTTGGAAATGGTAGTAGTTGAGGACAGAGCAGCTAGTTATAAGGTAATTACAGACCTGTCATATGTGGGTGTAGTATTAGGAATATCCTGAATGGCAGGAATATCCTGTATTTTCCCCATTTGTAAAAATGGAAGAAGGGTGGTATTTCACACTGCCTAGAGTACTACAGACTCAAGCAATCCCAGCCTCAGCTTCCCAGGTAGCTGGGATTACAGGCATGCGCCACCATGCCTCGCTATTTTTTTGGGACTAGATCTCAGTCTGTTGCCCTGAGTGGAACTTGAACCACGATCCCCAGCCTCTTCATAGGCTGAAGCTTATAGCACGTGCCACTGTGCCCAGCTAGAAATGGCTATTTTTTATAAATGACGAGAACACTATGGAATCACTGCTTGTTTTTTTCCCTTTCAGTGGAAGAGTGTGTGACAAATCTGTTTAGTAATTTTTTTAGGTAGTGGCATACAAAGATGAATTAGATTAAGGAACTAGAGAAAATGAAATGTTTGGCATTTTGGGAGGTATTTGAATACCTGGGACAAGATAAGAATTTTATTATATGTGAAAGAGGAAAGAGAGATGATGAATTTTTAACATTCTGAGCATACCCTGTCATAGTACCTATCATGCATCATGGACATAAAGTGGCTACATGGGCATATGTTTATATTCAAATCCATCCTCTCAGTTACTATATCCTCTTTTGTCTTTCATGTTCATAGCTCAGTTTTCAGTTCAGAAAGTCACTCCTCAGTCTGATGGCTCCAGTTCAAAGGTGAAAGTCAAGGTTCGAGTCAATGTCCATGGCATTTTCAGTGTTTCCAGTGCATCTCTAGTGGAAGTGCACAAATTTGAGGAAAATGAGGAACCAATGGAAACAGATCAGAGTGCAAAGGAGGAAGAGGTAACTGGACATTTTAAACTTTTCAACCTAATTTCTGATGGCCAGGCGGTGAGTTGTATAGAAATTATATTAGATTGGTGACAAGGAACACTGTAATGGGAACTGCTGAGGGTTGTTTTGTATGCCATCCCCTTGCCCACCGTGGGGGAACTAGTAGTAAGTCTTTATACAGAAGTTAAATAGAGATGGAAGAGTTGATTTGTTGGAAAATGCACTGGGTTTTGTTCATTTTGTGTACAAAGCCAAGGCTTTATAAAACTATAAATGTTTGGGTCTCATCCCCATAGATTTTGTTTTTAATTGTTAAGGGTAGAGTCAGATAGTTTTAAAAGCCTGAGGTCTTTCTGTTAATGCAGTGAGCATCGAAACCACTGACTCAGTGTCTCTAGAAACTCTTCCTTCTTTATCATCATTGTCAGCCTTTATTAATGTAACAGAATTCTCAAGAGTTCACCCTCCCCTTCTGCCTGCAGTAGCTTTGTTTTTGAGAGTGGGGAAAAAGACCCTGACTTAAGAGGTAAAGATGAGAGATGAGAGACATTTACTCATTAAGGAGTCATGGTGGTGAAGAATTTCATGTGCTTTTTAGGTTATATTGGTGTTAAATATTTCCACACTGTTTAAGAAGTAATTTGATGACCAGCCTCTTTTATGTATGGGTAAGGCAGGTTAAGTGCTCTCATTATACAGATGTAGGCACTGAGATCTGTCAGGAGAAATTCCATGTGGCACAGCTGGAATTTCAGTCAAGGTCTGATTGTTGATGCTGAGCAGGAATTACATACTGTGTGGTTTTTATCATGTAAACATAGGTTGCTTCGTCTTTGACTAGTATTTCCTAGTTTCAGGGGTTTGATGTGGCCTGTTTTTCAGAAGATGCAAGTGGACCAGGAGGAGCCACATGTTGAAGAGCAGCAGCAGCAGCAGATGCCAGCAGAAAATAAGGCTGAGTCTGAAGAAATGGAGGTGAGAGGCTCATGCTGGTGGGTTTCAGAGTGTGAATTAGTCTCTGCACATCCGTGACTTTGACTGTGTCTTGAAAGGTTGGGTGGGAAATTCTGTATTTGAACAGTTTGTAAGCAAGATTCGTAGTGTGGATGGATGTATGTTCAGCAGAATGTTTTTTGAACTCTATTCTATTTGGTATGTATGAAGAAAACACCCCAGAGTCCTTGGTTTACTACACTAGTGATTGGATGCTGGGTTTTCAGTGGCAATAGATACTTAGTAACTGTCATTTTGTCCATAATCCTTTACTGGTGGTAGAGTGACATATTATTTCTTCAAATTCTGCCAGCTCCCTCAAACTTGGATTTTTTGGTCAAAAGATACTGTATTTAGTGAAAATGTATTTATGCATATTTTGTAAGTAGTATATCTATCTGAAGCAATTATCTTAGTGAACATGTAACAGTTTTGAATCCTTGAGTCATTTTTAATTCTAACTTTGAAGTTTTGTGTTTAAATTTTTGTCAGTATTGAGTATACCTTTATAAAGTTATGGTATTGCAGTCTAATCTCACCTTATTTATTTATTTATTTTTAAAAATATATATTTATTTATTATTTTGGGGACTGGGTCTTGTTATTTGCCCATGGAACTGCAGGCTCACATTGCCCAGGGTACCACGGACTCAGGCAGTCCCCAGCCTCAGCTTCCCAGGTAGCTGGGATTGCAGGCGCATGCCACCACATCCAGCTATTTTTTGGGACTAGGTCTTGCCATGTTGCCCTGAGCGGGACTCGAACTGCAATCCTAACCCCAGCTGCTTCATAGACTGAAGCTTATAGGCATGAGCCACCGTGCCCGGCTACCTTAAATTTTTCAATTGTGACATTAAAAAGTTTGACAGAGCTCCTAAAGTACTTAATTGAAATATGTTGCTCATTTTCATGGTAGTCAGCAAGTTTTAATTACTTTCCTTGAACTTTGCAAGTAATTGTAAAAATGAAAATAATGACCAGAGGAAATCATGCTCACAGATAATTCTACTGCAAGCCTTTCTAAGATAGAAAACATTTACTATTGACTAGGGCAACAGTGGGAGAGAGCTACTTATTCTCATATGTACTAGTGAGGGAGGAGGAAGGAGAGATGTGTCCCTTTTACCCAAATGCTGTAGAACTGTGGGAAGTTCCAGGAGGAGGGTCATTACTTAATGCTTTTTCTGTGAGGTGCCTGGGGAAGTGCTGCCTTTCATACTAAGTTTCTAAGGGAAATGACACAAAAATGATACATTTTAGCAACTGTCTTGGGTTCATTTGTTAAGAGGTGTGGAAATGACTTAGAAATCTTGCCTCATTACACAGTACTTTGACTTCTAGGTGAATTTTGAAAGTTAAGAAACAAAAAACTTGAATATTTTTCTTAACTGTGAATTAGAAAGTTTTAAAAGCATAGAAGATAGAATACACAGATTCAACAATCAAAAACTGGAATAGACAATGCCAAAAGAAACTGATGAGTCAATCACTTGGCGGGAGGGTTGGGCTCACTAAAATCCTACCAGAACTATGGATGAAATATGACTTGGAATTTGAAGGAGTAAGTATGATTTGTAAATATATTGAACTAAAGAAAACAATAGTGAGATGATGGTAAATGTGTTCCTGATTGTGACCAGGGTACGGTGTAATGGGTTCTCTGACTACTATGAGAATGAAAATAGGTGGTACAGATATTCTGGAAATCACATGGATAGTATGTGTATTTTTTTTTTTTTTGAGACTAGGTCTCACTATTTTTGCCTGTGGACCCGCAGGCTCTCGTTGCCCCGGGTATCACAGACTCAAGCAATCCCCAGCCTCAGCTTCCCAGGTAGCTGGGATTACAGACT
Organism: Uropsilus gracilis; assembly: GCA_004024945.1. Taxonomy (NCBI): domain Eukaryota; kingdom Metazoa; phylum Chordata; class Mammalia; order Eulipotyphla; family Talpidae; genus Uropsilus; species Uropsilus gracilis. The sequence continues at coordinate 27,385 of PVHY01005496.1, forward strand.
TGTACCACGTCCAGCTATTTTTTTTTTGGAACTAGGTCTTGCTGAAGGCTCTAGGCGGTACTCGAACCGCGATCCCTAGCCCCAGCTGCTTCATAGGCGGAAGCTTACAGACATGAGCCACTGTGCCCGGCAATAGTATGTTTTCTTAATGCATAAAATTACATATCCGTTTTCACTAACCCAATACACATGTGGTAATGCTTACAAAAAGAATGGGGAAAAAAGAAGACTTAAGCGATCATATGTTCACCACTCACACATACACCCCCATCTCTAGAACTTTTTCATCTTGCCACACTGTACCTATTAGACAGTTCCTTTAAATCTGTTTCCAGATATTTTGAGAGATTGTCACAGGTTATTTAAGTCATCAGAATACTAAGTTACTGTGACTTATTTGGAAGTTCAGGAAGTTACTGTGACTTATTTGGAAGTTCAGGATATTTTGTATATGTGTTTGTTTTTAATGATCTCTCTGTTACTATTTTAGACTTCTCAGGCTGGATCAAAAGACAAAAAGATGGACCAACCACCTCAAGCCAAGAAGGCAAAAGTGAAGACCAGTACTATAGATCTGCCAATTGAGAATCAGCTGTTATGGCAGATAGACAGAGAGATGCTCAACTTATACATTGAAAATGAGGTTGTTATTTCACATCTGTTAGAACGTTAAGTTAACAAATGTGATGTTCAACAAATGTGATGTTCGTGACATTTTTAATACATTTTGGTTCTTTGAAGTTTGAGAATATAATCCTAAGATTTATTGGTGCTGCAAAGGCAGATGTAATAGAACTTAAGAAATGTAAGAATTCTTTTATGGTGATGTTTCCATTGCTAGAAACTCTTAAGAAATCTTTTAACATTATATCTTTAGGGGAGATATAATTCACTTTGGGGCATTAATATGTTTGTTCACTAGGTATTGGAATATTTGAGGTAATAGGTTATGGAAGTTTATTCCTAGACAAAATCATATAGCATTAATTATAGTAGCACTATTTATTAATTCCTTATCCCTGGCCAGTCTTTTTAGCACTTGTTCAACTGAATGATGCAAGGTTGGGACTCTGGTACACATTAAAGTTTCTTATGTACGCAGCGGATCTTAGAATAAGTTTTACATAAACTTTAGCATATATTTTAAGTTTGATTTTCCTTGGTGTTCTGTCGTAATAATACAGCCGAGTGTATACCACATTGTAACACTAAGCTAATAGTTCTTAAATTCCTCAAATTCTTTTCTTGTTCTTAGGATTAATACTTCCAACTTTGCTTTGAGTGATTTGTAGACCTGAATTTGGGCACGGACTTAAAATCACTTACTATTTAAGAGGATATTGTTTTAGTTGTCCACAGAATGTCTGATTAACTTAATCTGTTTTCAGGGCAAGATGATCATGCAGGATAAACTAGAGAAAGAGAGGAATGATGCTAAGAATGCAGTAGAAGAATATGTGTATGAAATGAGAGACAAGCTTAGTGGTGAATATGAGAAGTTTGTGAATGAAGATGTAAGTATGGCCCATATTGTAGGTATAGAGTAAAATGATAAAAAATGTACTTTATGGGAAAATTTTGGACCATTTTATTTTTATTTTACTAGTGGAGTATTTTCTGAATGTAATGTTAGTCTTCTTTGCATCAGTATTTTTGTGTGCATGGATTGCTTTTTGAAACATTTGCTTGCTTTTATTTACCAAGTACTTTTCTTTAAAAATCAGCTCACTCTTACCTGATATTTAACTCACTCACTTTTAAATGTGTTTTTAATTTTCAAGTTTTTAAACATACCCTACCACAAAGAGAATAAGAAATGGAAAAACTCCTTATCAAGCAAAACATTTTACTATTCTTGTTTATTCACTTTCAACAACCTCCCCCCATCCTGCCCTCACCACCCTTTCCATATTTTAAAGCAAATCTGTATTTGTGAGTGCCTTCGCCACCCTTTCCATATTTTAAAGTAAATCTATATTTGTGAGTGGCTCTACAGCTGATTTGATGGACTTAAGTAAACACTGCCTTCTTCCTTAGGATCGTAACACTTTTACCTTGAAACTTGAAGATACTGAAAACTGGTTGTATGAAGATGGAGAAGATGAACCAAAGCAAGTTTATGTTGATAAATTGGCTGAATTAAAAGTAAGTTAATCCTGAAAACAGAAGTGTCCTAAACCCATGCCGTAGTTTCCAAGGATAGTATTTACAAATGAACAGGAATTCTCATGACGTAATGAAGCCAGGTTGAAAGCGATTAAACAACTGTACTCTTAAATACCAGTTTCATTATCTTTCACAGCATCATAGCAACAAAATTTTTCATTGAATTGGAACTTGAGTGTATTGGTGGTGGCAAGAAATAGACTAGAAAGTTGTGTCCTCCTAATGGCAACTGCATTCTCGTGGGTAGGGCTGTGTATTTAGCTTTGGTTTTCAATAAGGTAGATCATGTAATCCACTGAACATTAGGGTTGGAAGTATGAACAGTCTTCCAAAATTAAGGATTTTTGTTTGTTGAAAGATAAAAATACACAGTAAATTTTCACATTTTTCTGTTTCTTGTCACAGGGGATCATTGTGAGTAACTATTGGAATGCAGTTACTCAAGGACTGTGCCTTGCAATTATCTTTTTGGCAAGAGTAACAGGAGCTTCTAGTAGAGGCCCTTTCCACTGAGTTTTTTTGTTTCACTTTTTATTAGGGGAGATAACATGTGGAAGTAGAATGATAGTTTCACCTGTTGTAACTTCTGGCCAGGTGGTTGTGTGTGCTGCGGCCCCTCCCCCCCCATTCTCTGACACAAGTCCATCATGTTATGTTTAGTCAAAAAATATTTCGACATATATTCAGAAGAAAATGTGCTCTTATGCTGCACTGTTACCTCCCCTAAAAAATATTCCTTAATGTCAGCGTTAATATCACGTCCTGAAAGTACAGTGTCATCTTTTCTGTTTGTCTCACTCAGGATCCAAATAAGGACTATATATTTTGTTACTAGAATCTTCTAAATTTGGGTAGCTCTATCATATCTTTCCCCTGGATCATTTGTCCTGTAGAATTTCCCTCCAGTCTGTGTTTTGCTGATTTTTAATCTCTGTGATGTTTAAATTATGTGGTAAATTGATGGTTAAATCTAGAGGATTTTGTCAGGTTCAGGTACAAAAGGTTCAGGCCATTGCATTAATATATTTTATGTTGTGTGTAACTCTCAGGAGGTGGTACCTAAGCTTTGGTTGTCTTCCCATTGTTTTCAGAATGAGGATTTAGGTGATAGATTGAAGTGGCTTCATAAGGGATATATTTCTGTGAGCTTGGGAACAATATTTGACTTCTTATACATAGCATGTGGAGATTAAATATGTTTGATAGCATAATCAAAATTAGTAAAATAGTAGGACCAGTACTACTGTGATAAGTTTAAGCTGCCATATGAATAATTTGTGTTTCTTTTGTGAAGAATCTAGGTCAGCCTATTAAGATAAGATTTCAGGAATCTGAAGAAAGACCAAAATTATTTGAAGAACTTGGGAAACAAATCCAGCAATATATGAAAGTGATCAGTGCATACAAAAGCAAGGTATCTTCTTACCTCTCCCTCTATACGCTTATTTTGGTAAAATTTTGAACCATTTACACTTTTCATCTTGTTTAATATTTTAAAAAGTTTTTAATTTTCATACAACATTGGTCATCTTAATATTTTAAAAATATATTTAAAAATATTACTCTTTTTGGTGTTGTGTAATGTATGGTGTTTCATAAAATGTCATTGGAAACCCTTGCTTTTACTGCTTCTTTTTAATAGGTGGAGTCTAAACTTGGCAGTATTCCTTTTCTTACTGTGAAATGACTTTTTCCACCTAACTCTGTTCTGATACTTTTTAAAAAATTTGAGCTTATTAGAACAAAAATTGATTGCAGTGAGCAGTGCCAAACTGGAAATAGTAAGGAGCCACTTTGCTCTGCTGTTCTTTCTGAGAACACACCAGATGTATAGTTTGGTCATGCAGGTGTAGGGCTGGATCAGCCGTAAACTACTTATGAATTTTTTGATCATTGTATGAATGTATACTTCATACATATCTCATTCAATCCCACAGTATTGCTTCTATCAGCTTATATACAACATCTTAACTCTTTAAACCTCGTTTTCCTTAAGTAATATCCAGGTTCTTTATGTATTGTCAGTGGAAGAGCTTGTTTTTTTTCTAGAAAAACTTTTTGCTCCTGAGAGTCCTCCTTTAGGAAGTTGTAGTTACTACTGTTTTGTTTCCTAACTATCATGCTTAACCAAGCCCATAGGTCTATGGACATGTGATGTTTTGCATTATGAAATTCTTATGATTGATACATAAATATGTACTGGTATTATATACTGTTGAAGCCTTTTAAATGCCACCCTTCTTATGTTTTTGACCTTTAAATCTGTTGCGAGTGTCAGAAAAACTGGAATGTTTCCTTTATTGAATTTTTAAGAAAGTGAAGGTTTAGAATATGAACCTAACTGTACTTCATTTTTTGAAAGATGGAACTTTTTTCAAGACTCCAAAGAACTAGCCGGGCATGGTGGCACGCACCTGTAATCCCACTTAACCTGGGAAGCTGAGGCTGGGGATCACTTGAGCCCGTGGGTTCGAAACACAGCCCTGGGCAACATAGCGAGATCTAGTCTCTTAAAAATAAAATTGAAAAAAAAGGAAAGGGAAAACAAAGAACTAAACCACACTTTTGTGGGGAGAGTATCATCCTTTAACCTTGGGCTGGTCTGCAACTGATTGCAGGAGGACCAGTATGAGCATCTGGATGCTGCTGACATGGGCAAGGTAGAAAAAAGCACGAATGAGGCCATGGAGTGGATGAATAACAAGCTGAATCTGCAGAACAAGCAGAGTCTGACCATGGATCCAGTCGTCAAGGCAAAAGAGATTGAAGCTAAAATTAAGGTGATTTGTTTCTTTGGGTATTTAAATCATTCTCATTAGCCTTGTTATTTAACAGTTTTTAAAGTACATTTAGGAGGGAGTGTTTCATCATTTCATCTTAGCATCTGACTTTGGGGTTGGGTAGAAGAGACTAGACATGGGTTTGGCGTGTATTGTAAAAAGTTGTTATTTTTATAAGAAACCACAATTTTTTCCTACCACCCTAGGAGCTGACCAGTTTCTGTAGCCCTATTATTTCAAAGCCCAAACCCAAAGTGGAACCTCCAAAAGAGGAGCAAAAAAATGCAGAGCAGAATGGACCAGTGGATGGACAAGGAGACAACCCAGGCCCTCAGGCAGCTGAGCAGGGTACAGACCCAGCTGTGCCTTCGGATTCAGACAAGAAGCTTCCTGAAATGGACATTGATTGATTCCAACAGTTGTTTATATTAAAACAAACTATTATAAAGCTTTAAGTTGTCAACTTTGTTCTAAATATCAACTAGAGCAATCAAATACTGGAGATTTCTTAGTCAGTTTTTAGGGGAATTTGGGGGAGGGGATGTAGGTAATGTATGGAGCATTTTGACTTCTAAATAGTTAGATACAGAAATTTAAGTGCATTGTATCTTTTTCATAATGGTACTATTTAGAAGCCCAGTTAGTCTTACTGAGCTTATGCTTCACACCTTTTATGTTTAATCATGCTTCTACAAAGATAAGTATGTTTTGGGAAGTTGAGATATAGCAAAAGCTATAACTGGCTATCAAGCAAATTTTTGTTATGACATATATGGCAGGAACTTTTAATTGTGCTTCAAAAATCAGTTGTGGAGATTGCCACAGAGACCCCCTGCCTGGTGTGGGCATGGGTGTGGGGTCTCTTGTTTCTGAGGGCTAGAGCATGGCATGGCATGGATGAACATAGTAGAACAACAAAGGAATGCTCTGAGCTTCTTCACACTTCACCTCCACCCCCATCCTCTCCGCTCCTCTTCCCCAGGAAAGGAGGTCCCATTACAAATGCCATATGCTACTCTTGGGGATATAGACCCCTTCACCTGGAGCGAGTTGTTCACTGAGGACTTTTAGACCTGGAGGCTCTTCCTGTTGAAGTATGTTCCTGAAAGTGTATTCACTAATACCCTGAGCGTCAAAGTCTCTAAGTAATTTTCTCTTTGGAAAGGTAGAATTGGGTAGATAAATTGTTGGGTGTAGGCTTGGTAAATTGACTGAGGAATTGATTCTTGTTAACTGCGGTATAAAGATTTGTATCCTGGCCTGTCTGTGCAGGTGAGAGATGTTCTTGTGTATATTTGAGGTAAAGCTTGAAGTCCCTAGATGAGTTAAAAGTTCTTTCACAATCATGTGTTAAGTGTTAATATCTGTCATGAACCTGCCAATTTGTATGTGTTAAACAACTGACAGATTCTACTCAAAATTAAGATACACTGGATTGTCCTGGATGAGTCTGAACTTAGTGTTAAAGAAGTTGGTGCCTGACATTACAGCAACACCTCATTCTTCCTGTGCAGCCAGGTCAGGAGCACCAAAGCATTCCCCGTGACTTTGTTGGGGCAGTGTTACAGGAGGGAGGCATTTTGGAAAACCTGTATTAGAAACCAATGGTGGTACCTGCCTTAGAAACTGTCAAAAGCTTTGTTGGTTACATTTGGGTCTTTGTAATGATTGTTATTCTGTATAACAGAGTGCCTCTCTGTTGATTTTGGCCATGTTGTTAGAAATAAGAATATATCTTGCATATTTAGAATAAATTTCTGTCTTATCCCTGCACTGAAAAATGTTTTAGAGTGTTTCAAGCTCTAAAGAGTGTTATAGAGAAACAATGGCTTAGAGAGGAGGAAGATGGAAGCATATTTATGTTGGTGTGTAAGCATGCGTGGACACCTTGCAGCACCTAGACTTGGCCCTGTTTCTAGAGCATCCTGTAGCCACAGTAATACCCGTCAGGCTTTAAGAGTTCCAGTGGGTCTGCTGTGGGGCCAGTAGCTTCTTTGGAGTGCTGGCTATAGGATCAAACCAATTATGCAACAGACTCAGTTCTTAATGGCCATTTCTTTTAAAATCATTTTGTGTGTGGGGGAGGGTATGGGTGTTGGGATGGGGGTGACTTTGAATTTTAAAGTTTAAACTAGAAATAGCGGATGTGGTCTGCTCGCTCTCTGTTTAGACAGGCTTTAAGACCAATTGGATTTATATGGAGACCAGGCCAGAGAGGGTATGTTACTTTTGTGCAGATAAGCATTTATCCAGGTTGTTATCCAAATTGGTTTGTTAAAGTTCCAGGTCACATTCTTACACTAAGAAAAACATTCAGTAAACATGAAACAAGTTTAGGAAAAAATTAATAAAAGAAACCTGTCTTACACTAAAAAAAAATGGTTTTCTTAATTTCAGTGTGTGTGTCTGTGTGTGTCTGTGTGTGTTCCCAAGTAAGCCCTCTTAGTAGGGTATGAATTCTAAAAAGTGTTCATCTAAATAATCGAGGCACAGCACACTGGGGGCAAAGAGGCTGTTCTTTATTCCCCATGTTGTATCGACCCCATTTCTTGAAATAGGAATTCTTACACCTGCAGCTGAACTGGACTTCGTGGATTTTGACGAGCAGAATGTGGATTATGACTCCATGAAGTCCAGTGCCAGGAGTGATGCCTGCCCTTTGAAGGAACAGGAATGGTCCAGGGTGCATTAGTAAGGCTACCAATGAAAATGTGGGTGTATGTGTATGTCTGCTGGTCTGTATGTGGGGGTGGTGATGAGTGTTGAATGGAGAATCAGGCCATCACGGGGACCTAAACTACTAGGCATGGGGCCTACATGATGGGCTGTCAGGCTTTATTCCTGTTACTTAACCATCTGGTGCTCTGCTTGTGCTAGAGGTTTGCCTTTTTTCCCTACCAGGGTCTGTGCCAGCCCCATTCAAGAACACTTTCCTAGGCCTCTACCCTTGGGAGGGAACAGACAGCTTTTAAGTGAGAATCCTGGGAGCAGTTTGTTAGTGATCATCTGCACACTTTTAGAAATTGAGTGTTTGGGCCACATGGAAAGTAGCAGCAGCTTTTTTTTTTTTTTCAAACATTGTCCATGCATAGCTAGGGAAGAGGATGTTGGAGGCGAACCAGTGCTGCTTGTAAAGATTTTACATTGGGGAAACTTCGATTTAATGGAGAAAAAGCTGCCAGGGCTCCCATGGGGCTGGTGAAGGTTCAGACAGGCATTAGAGGCCTTCCCTTTGAAATACTGTTCAAGCTTTGAGGGGTTGTGATGTGGAGCACTGGAGACCGTCAGACCATCAAGATCTTTGAGACTGAGAATGACAGTGTTCTGGGGATACTGATATAATATGTGCAGGATGTATTGGGCTTGGGGGAAGGTGAAATCCACATTGGTGGCAAGGGCCAAGTGAAGAGACTGTTTTTGTAGCTGGAAGATTCAAAAATGACCTCAACGTGAAACGTGTTACAGAAGTAATTAAATGGGTAATAAGACAGTCTGAGGCAAACTTCAGGGGTCTCGTTTTGTCTTTGATAATACTCTGTACACTGATGTGTTTAGTCACAAAATTTTATATTAGAAATGTAGTCTTTAAAACTACTCATGTTCAGGAAGAACATATCTGCATAGAACCAAATGGATGGGTGTTTCAAAATGAAACATTGGAAAATGACTCCTGGAGGGGTTTTGGTGATTTCTGTTTGTACATTTTTGCTGCTTTGTATTTTCTAAGGTATTTTGGAATTACATATTAAAAAAATTTAGAAATATTTTTATAAGAGGGGCTTCAGATTTTCAAACCAGGAATAAAAGGATAGACATGGGACTTTGTCTAGGGACCAGCCAGTGGGGATGCTGGTGGGAATCTGGCTAAGAGAGGATGTGCAACAAGATGAAGTGAACATGGAGGGAAAAGTCGGGTGGGGGTGTGTTCTGGGAGAAGTGATCTTGTTTAGATATGCCGGGAAGAGGACTTGGAAGCTTGGGAGGATGTGGGTTCCTTTTAGAGAGGAATGGTCCTGCCTGGGCATCTTGAGAAGTGAGGTGGCACTACCCTGTGGGGTTGGATGCAGTGGGGTGTAGGAGGAGGGAGTTCCTGAGGTTGCAGGTGGAGCTTTGCCTCTTGAATCAGTTTGGGGAGTGGCGGGGAAGGATTCTGGGCAGCATACTCTGCCTACTGTCCTTTGGGCAAAAAGGGATGGTTTCTATCAGTTACCTGGGGACTGTGGCAGTCTTGGGACTTGACAGTGCATCCTTTCTCCTTTGTCTTTGGCTAGAGCAGCCCAGGGCTGTGGTGACCTGATAGCAGTCTTTGGAGCAGGTGCCTGAAGAGTGGGAATGAAAGGTGATAGTGCGGGGCAACAGTGTAGGAGACAAAAATGGAGAAACGGATGTGTTACGGTAAGAGCTACAGGAGGAGTGAGGAGGGAAGTATATTTCTGGGGCATCGAGGGGAAAAAACATTTCTAGATTTGCCCATTATCCATCGGCAAATAACTGGCTGATTGTCACCTTGTCACTTCAGTGTTGGCATATGGTATAAGGACAGGAAGGGAGAATGGAGGAATATCCCTGACTCGGTGGGATTTGCTGGGTTCAAGAACAAGCAGAAAAATTTTAGAATATAGAGGGCTGTGTTAGGAGCCTTTCTCACTAATTTTGTCTGGGTTGGTGTTTCCTTCAAAGGTCAGGTGGGCTTTTAGATTTGGAGTCCTGGATCGGTGGGAGGGAACACTTTTCTTACTGCAAGTTAGGCCCTTGCCCACCAAATACCTTGTTTTTCTATATGTGTTTTTAAAGCACACTGGTTTTCCATATAGTTAGGATTGGTTAGTGTTGGAGGAAACGGTTGGAAAAACCATCTCAGTGGCTCAGCTTCTAAAATGCATAATACACTTGCTTTTAAAGAACAGCTTGTAAATCAAGAAACATTTCACTAAGTTTCATGTTTAATTTGCCTGCAGAGAAAGTCCAAATAATTTTGTGGAATGAAAGCATAACTACAAATTAATAGTACTCAGTTCTCATAATTTCCTTTAATAAAAAATTGAATTCTTTCTCCCCCCCCCCCTAAAAAAAGTTAAATCCCAGTGAAGTATTTCTGAGGCTGAGAAGTAGACACTTCAGTAGACGTTGTAGAAAAGGATGGCCTGGATGATTGGTGCCTTCCAACAGTACCAGCATGGAGGTTTCTGTACTGCTGTGAGACAGCTGTGTGGACTAGGAGAGCCAGCAGACCCATGCAGTAAGGAAGCTACTCTGGGGCCAGGTATTAAGGCCCTGCTCTCCCACCCCTGCAACAGGCCCTGCCCCATTCACATCCTAGTGCTGAAGCAGAGATTCTGCCAAGAAAACGGGGCCCCTACTTCCAGCGTGAAGCACAGCTATACAAGGTGCTGAGTGAACACTTGGTCACAGGAATGCAGTACCTTCAACAAACCATCATGTGCTCTCCCGCACCCACCCCCAGGAAAAGAACTAGAAATCCAGTTATGAAAACCCTTCACTTTAGGGATGAGGAAAGAGCTCCAGCAGGTGAAGCTCAGAGTTGGAATGGTGACTACAACTGTTTTGAAATGTCAGTCTCGTTAAAAGTTGTATGACTGGAATATGGCGCTTTTGCGCCACACACACACACACACACACACACACACACACACACACACACACACACACACACACACACACACACAGAAAGCCCTACGAAAAACACCTGAATATAGCCAGCCGCTTTTGAGGGGCACCTTTGAGGAGAACTGAATGGGTCTACTTAGGCCTGTCCCCCTGCTTCAACTTTGTGGGCACTGCAATGTGAGAACTGCCATATGAGGGCAGCATTGCCCTTTCTTTCCCTGGAGTCAGACTTGGTATCCTCAGTCCCTCCGCGGAATCCAGGAGTTTGGAGAAGACACATGGCCATCTCCTCCCCTTCCAGGGCGCTTAATGGCAAAGCAGCTGTTCTTTTAAACGCCTGCAGCAAGAGAGCAGGGATTCTTTCCTAGGCTTTTGCTGGTAACTCCTTAGATCCTCATTGCTTCAAGTGTGGTGTCACTTGTTCTGAAAGAACGCTGAGTTGACCTAGCCCAGTGCTGACCAGCGCTGCTGGGGATCTTGCTAAAAGGCAAAATCTGACCCAGCAGGTCAGTGGGGCTTGAGAGTCCTAGTTCTAACAAGCTCCCAGGTGATGTTCATCACGACCCTATTTTACTTGGAAAGACAACCTAGGACCCTTGGCTTAAACGGTCTCAGCCTGTAAGATAGGGATCACACCAGTCCTGTCCATCATACAAGATGGTCAACTTGGAGGATATGTGAGACAAATAATGGATAAAGGTATTGTGAGTACCAGGTACATACTCTGCCATTTGAAATCCCACTAGCAGTGTAAAAGGGCAACTAACCCTGCCAAAGCAGGTTCAGGGCTGCAGAGAAGCTCTTCCTTGTCCTTACCTGGCCAAGGACCCAGGTGCCTGAGGGACAGCCTGTGGGCAGCCTAGGGAGCTGAGGGGCACTGATTTCTCCTGGGGGGTGTGGCCACCAGCACCAGGTTGGAAGGGAGATGCTTCTGGTATTGGACTGAATTCATTTTGCCTTGTGTCGAGGGTTCCACTCTCTCTTTTGACTTTTTTGGGAGGGGGGGGTGGACTAGGTCTCACTATCTTGCTCAGGGTAGTCCTGATCCCGGAGACGCAAGCAATCCCCAGCCTCAGCCTCCCAGGTAACTGAGATTACAGGTGCCCGCCACCACACCTGGGTGCTTTTTTGAGACCAGGTCTCGCTATGTTGCCCAAGGTAGTCTTGAACCCGTGAACTCAAGTGATCCCAGGCCTCTTGCCAATCAGTGCTTGGACTACAGGTGCACGCCACCACATCGGACTTGTTTCTTTTGACTTAATTCATTCCTTCTGACTCAGTGTGGCCCCAGTAGTAGCCCAGAAAAGGGCTGACGCCAGCTCTAGAGGCCTGGGGTATTCAAGTTGAATAGTCCCAGAAAGCAACAGCTGTCCCACTCTGAAGTCTGGTCCCCAGTTTTTATCCTCTCCTTGATGGTGGTATGAGAGCCCAGTTCCTTTTTTTAAAACAAATTTTTAAAAATTGATTACATAAGAGTCCAGTTCGGAGTGGTTGAAAGAGATCAGGTTTCCCAGTGTTTGATGCCCTCCCCGACCTTCTCTGCCCCCAGTCATTTAAAATGGACTGTCTCCGGTTGTGCTCACATGGCCAGACTTGTATTCCAGGATCCTGCAATGCCATGTCAGGAGAATGGGTACAAGAGACACAACCCAAGTGGCTGGGAGCGGGGTGGGCATGACTTGGGTCTGCTCCCTGACTCTGCTTTAAGGTAAAACAGTGTTTTACTGGTCTCTGAAGCCTCCCTGGCAGCCCCAGCAACAGCGTTGCTAGGACCCAACCCCAGAGTTTTTGATTCTGGAGGTCAGAGTTCAGTCAAGGGTCTGAGGATTTGCATTTCTAAGGCGTTTCAGGTACTGGCCCTTCTGTTAAGGGCAGAGGGCAGATAAACCTGTGCAGCTGAGGGGAAAGGTGTTTGTGGGCGGGCTGGACAGGAGAGGCTCTACACAGTCAGGGCAGGGCACTGGGAAGATGCTGTGCTCCTGAAAAAATGCTGAGTCAGGTTTGGAATTTCTTTGAAAAGAGTTCTGCTGGTAGGACACCCCATGTTCCTGGCCTGGGGAATTTGCCCCGACTCTGGCCTTGTCTGCTTGGGGACCATGTTGGCTTGTCTCTCCGGCGCACCCACTCCGTGGACACTCACAGGTCAGGTGAGTGGTGACTGATTCTGTGTGTCTTTCTCCTGACCCCATCAAGAGCGCTTCCAGGCCCAGCAACCGGCCGAGTTGAGTTCCTTCTCAGACTGGGCCCACAGCTCGGCCTCAGGAACACACGCCCCTGTCCACCACCTCAAACTGGAGGAAAGCTATGCAGCTTGCAGGGTCCTCAAGGTCAGAGGGGAAGGCCACTTCCACGTCCCAGTTTCTGTTAACACGTTCACGACGAGGTATTTGGTATGTTCTGCTTTTGCACCCGGCGGGACTGGTTTATACAAAATGAATGAATCAGGCTCACCTGTGTATGCCTGTGCCACCTGTGATGCGTCCAGCTTGATCGTGTCAACCACACTCCGCTCTGCAGCCTACTCCACAGCTTTTTTTTTTTTTTTTTTGAGACCAAATTTCACTATTTTTGCCCATGGAACTGCAGGCTCATGTTGCCTGGGGTACTACCACAGACTCAAGCAATCCCCAGCCTCAGCTTCTCAGGTAGCTGGCATTACAAGGCACGCGCCATTACGCCCAGCTATTTTTTGGGAACTAAGTCTCAATACATTGCCCCGAGCAGGACTTGAACCATGATTCCCTGGCCCTGGCCGTGGCTTCCTAGGCTGCTGCTTACAGGCATGCACCATCATACCTGGCTGTCCACACACTTTTTAAGGACACTTTAAACACAAGTTCTAAATTGGAGCAAACTCATCAAGCAGCACTATCCGTTAATGAAGTTTCTTGCTGTCAATTTGAATTTACAAAATAAGCGACTCCTGACGATCTGGCATTGTTCTGGAGGAGCCATCGCCCAGAAATGGCTGCCTGTAGTGGCCACAGAAAGGTCAGCTGGGGCCTATGCTGAGATCGGGGCCCTGGTGGTGGCAGCAGATAGGGGCGCCTGCACATGGTCTGCTGGCTTGTTTTGCCCTTTCACTACTATTCTAGCAGCCATGGGGATCTGCCCTAGCGAGGGATTAAAGATGTCAACAGGGCTCACAGGTGTCTTAAAGTAGCTAGCGGGGGCCTACACATAAATAGATAATTAGCAATTAATGCACAGGGTCAGATGAGCTATGGAGCAGGCTGAGCAGATGAACCAGGAGTGAGTATAGGATGAGATGTGTGGTGTGGGGAGGAGCTCCAGAAGCAAGTAAAAAGGTATTTGGTGAAGTTGGCTGGAAATGGGACAGCTTGAGTACAGGACAGTCTGGACTGACAACTGCTGTGGTGGGGAGAGCCTGAGGGAGGGTCAGAGACCAGTGGGTGGGATCACATACAAATTCCCTCCTTTTTTTTTTTTAGACTAGGTCTCCCTATGTTGCCCGGGGGTAGTCCTGATCTGTGGACTCAAGCGATCCCCAGCCTTAGCCTCCCAGGTAGCTAGGATTATAGGCTCCCCGCCACCACGCCTGGCTGCTTTTTCGAGACTAGGTCTTGCTATGTTGCCTGGGGTAGTCTTGAACCTGCAAACTCAAGTGATCCCATGCCTCTTGTCTCCCAGTGTTTGGATTACAGGCATGTACTACCATGCCTGGCCTGCCCCTCCTTTTTGTGCACCACTATTTTATATAGGACATGGGGGGGCTTTTGAAGTTGAAGTAAGTGTCATCCGAGATGGGAGTGGTGGTGAGCAAGGTCAGATTCTAGCAAAGACTGGAGGGACACCAGAGATGATCTGTGAAGCAAAGGAAAAAATGGCTTTCTCATCCAGTCGCCCCAGAGCTTAGGAGTACTTGATCTGTCCATAGGGCAGATGGCCCCCAATCTGCAATGCTCCGCCCCAGGCTCCTTTGCTGGGGCGAGGGGAGTGCTGCTGACTGAGTATGGCTGCTTGAACAGAAACATTTCATAGATATAAAACATCTGCGGGTGCTGCTGGTGGCTACAAGCCGTGCCTTGGAGTCTGTACTGACTCCTGGTAGCCCTTGCAGAACACGGCAGTAAGTTATCATGCAAGCAACACCTGTGGGGTGGGACTAATCTATTAGGCATGTCCTCTTGGTGGCACCTGCTTCCCTGAGGACCGCCAAGTCCTTTGGTCTCTGGGATTTCATTGGGCCCTGGCTGCCTACTGAGCATTTGAGGAGGGAATTTTAGGACCTAAAACCCAGGTGTCTTTCTGTTGCTCGCTCCCCTACTGCAGAACCAGCTACAGAAACATATACCAAGAGAACACATCCACAAATGCTGATATTGTCAGTGATACAGCCAATGCTACTGACCTCCATACAGCATACACACATGCACCACCTGTGTGACTCCTCACTGACTCAGCTTGGTTCTCCCCAGTGTGTCCTCTTGGAAATGGTTTTATCAGCAGTTTTCATCTGATTCCATTGGGAAATGAACTGATTCTAACATTGCTTCTTGCTCAGAAATCACTGGATCCTGAACAACTTGTAAGAAGACATGGCAAGGAAAAGGCAGAGGGAAGACAGAGTGCCCAGGTACTTTCTAAATATTTTCATAGTAAGACAGATGGGGTCTTGGTATTGATAAGCTTTGGTATGACTTTTAAGCTAGGACACAAGTGTCTGACTTGCTTTGTAGAGAGAAATGGCTATCTGTAGGGTGGGGGCCAGTGGGGTAGCAGGGAGGCTGGCACCCTGCTGTGGGATATGTGAGACAGAGTGGCTGCTGGGTTTGGGCCCAGAGCAGAGGGCTTTTATCTCTGAGAGAGTATGACTCTAGGGCTGGTGGCTCTCTTTGAAGAATGAGGGCACTAAGTTTTCTGTGGTAAAATGACAGATGGGGCGTATGTGCCATGTATGGAACCAGAGGGGATCTGCTTTTTTTTTTTTTTTTGAGATTAGGTCTCGCTATTTTTGCCCGTGGCACCTCAGGCTCATGTTGCCCAGGGTGCTACGGATCCAAGCAATCCCCAGCCTCAGCTGGGATTACAGGCATGCACCACCATGTCCAGCTATTTTTTTTGGCATTAGTTCTCGCTACGTTACCTCGAGAGGGACACGAATCGTGATCCCTGGTCCCCGCCACAGCTTCCTAGACTGCCGCTTACAGGCATGTGCTACCATGCTTGGACAGAGGGAATCTGCTTTTAAGGAAATTTAGATTCTTATATGGCTGACGATAGGACATAGTGGGGAACCCATGAGCCACAGCAAACTAATTTATTAGGTGTGTCTTCTCGGTGGTACCTGCTTCCCTGAGGACCTCTGAGTCCTTTGGTGTCTGGGATTTCAGTGGACCCTGGTTGCCACCTGAAGGTTGGGGGGAAGGGGCGTGGGCACCCCCACAGAGGCCCTTTGGTCTGCTTTGAGGAGGGTGGAAGCCCTGCCAGGGTGTGGGTAGGTGGGGGGAGGGAGGAAGACACGAATCCCCTCTGGTTTACTCCTACTCCCATAAGTCCTCATCAGGAACAAGAAAATCACAAGTAATCCAACAGAAGAAACAGATGAGGTGAGGTGATATGCTTAAAAGTCCAGACACACACTTCCCATGGGAAGGACCACCTGTCCTTGTGCTTGGGGAGAACCACTGAACACAGGACCCTGAGACCAATTTCATAGTCTCACAGGCAGAGACAACCTATTAAGATTACTCCAAACCATCACTGGGGCCTAGGAGCTAGAATTCTGTCTCAGAGAAGCCTCCAGCGAAAGTAAGGTGTACCCTCTCTGACGGTGGGAGAAAGGTCATAGAAATACGGCAACCACCCTACAGCTAAGCAACAAACCATGAACAAGGAGACTGACCAGACCAACCATCAGCTGACATGTTTCCTCGAAGGAACTCCTCAACCGATGGAGAGGAACCAGGCTCGCTAAGCCTGAGGCCAAAACTAAAGGGCGGGGAGTGGAGGGGACACCAAAAAGAGCCTGGGAACAGAAAGGAGGAGACATCCTGCAAGATGGCACTGATGGACTCCATGTGAGTCCAGAGATTGGCTGCCCAGTGTGAGTTAAGACTGGAAACCTGAGCAGCATGGTCCACCATGCCCCAGGAATACAGACCGTCACGCAGGAAAAGGAAATTGCTCCAGAAAAAGAAGAGACTAAAGGGCTAAACATGGACTAACAAATAGTAACAAGAAGCGATACAGTGGATACGGTGGGGGGGCATGCTCACGGAGACCAACAACCATACAAACATGACTGAAGTTGTATGACACTAAAATCCAAGTGCTGGAAGGCAAGAGGACAGGGATCGCTTGAGTTTGCGGATTTGAGACAACCCTGGGCAACATAGTGAGACCTGGTCTCGAAAAAGCAGCCAGGCGTGGTGGTGGGGCGCCTGTAATCCCAACTACCTGGGGGACTGAGGCTAGGGATCACTTGAATTTGAATTTGTGTGGTTGGGACTACCCTGGGCAACATAGCGAGACCTAGTCTAAAAAAAAAAAAGAACCTGGGGTTGCTGTTTGCTTCCTGAGAAGGTGGTTTAGTGTGATGAGGGGCGTCCATGACCTCTAAGAGCCCCCACTCAGATGTGTTGACCATTTGTTGTTCTTGTTCAGCCAGGCTCCCTAATTTCCAACCTGTAGCTAAAAAAAATGGGTTTGACTGAGGCATCTTCCTAGGAGTGGTCCCCCCTCCTAATTGTGGTCAAAGTCATATGCCTGATAGCTCTGTGACCTCACTTTGCTGTGAAGCAAATGGAAAGAGGACCTGAACTGCAGTAAGCGCCCAGATAGCAGCCCAGCGTGGAGCACCAGGGCCCTCACGGTAACTGTTCCGGGAGAGGACACTCGGACAGCCTGTTTCCAGACCAGCCTTTTGTTGTCTGTTTTCACTCGCTCGCTTTGCTCCTGGAGAACCTGCATTTGCTCTTAGTACCAGCTTTTCCTCTTGGGGAATATGTAGATTGATGTCCCTAATTTCTTCTCACACTGGCCTCTTGGGGGACAAGCTAGACAGTGTTTTAAGGAGCTTCTGTGGTGGTTCAGGTGATGCTTCCTTCATACTGTTTGAGCATTTTTCTTATTCACAAGCTAATTTGATGGTGATTAAATTTCTCTTTGTGTTAAAATGATCTGTTTCAAACTTTCACCCAAACCACAGAATCACATAGACACCTAGTGAGGGCCCTGCTTGGACCCTGGAGCATGTTCCTGTGAGGTGGATGCGCCTCGACCGTCAGTGGACCCAGGGGCCTAGCTGAGCCCCCCAAATGCCAAGTGACTCGGTTTGGCCTTCACTGTTACTCCCTACTCAGGTCCCAATGATGGTGGTGTATTTGTGTCCTGGGGCCACAGTAACAGAGTACCCCACACCAGGGGTAGTAAGCAGCAGAATTTCCTTTGCGTTCTGGAGGCCAGTCTGAAATCAAGTGGGGGAAGTTGGCTTCTTCTGAGAGGTGTGAGGAGCACTCTGCCCTCCTGGGGTATCCTGTGGTCATTGGCATCCACCTGGAGCCTTCATATCACTTTACCACCACAAGGTCCAGACACACAAGGTCTCTGGTCATGTTGGATTAGAAAACCCCTCCTACATGAGGTCCGTTTCTGAGGTTTTGGGGTTAGAAATTCAACATTTTTCTCGGAGGGGATACAATTTAACCTGTAACAGGCCCCTGTGCAGGTTCCTCAGGGAATCCAGGGCACAGGCCTTGGAGACAGCCTGACTTGGCTGGGGTTTCTGGGATTGCCTTATGAGCAGGCCCAAGGCCTGATCTTTTGGGAAGGGTCTCTGCTTGAGGGAAGATGCCAAAAAACTGGCCTGTTGAAATTTTGGGGGAGGGGCACTCTACATCCTGGAGTGTGATGAGGGCTACTGGCCCAGGTTTGAGTCTCCTAAAGTATAAACTCCAGAGGGCAAGGACTGGTCGCCCCTTTGACCTATCCTTCAGGCCTGGGGCTGTCAGGCCTGTGCTGTCGGCTTCCTTCCTATTTGATGCCAGTGCCAGGCATGGCGTCTCTGCTGTGCGGAGGAGGTCTGCAGTTGCAGAATATGATCAGACACCAACCCCAAATGAGGCCTTGGCTTCAGAAATGTGGGACAAATGGCAACAACTGAATTTCAGATATAGATCTTGCCGCACCAAACATTTATGCCTGGCCATAAAAGGGAAGGTTGGAATTGTATCTGCAGTTTCCCACTGCAAGCTATAATTTCCCACATTCAAACATCTGTTTTAAGATCATCGCAGAAAGTGTTGGGTAATTGGCTCCCTTTTGTCCTGGACCCATCAGTTAGGCCCCATCAACTTTATTATAAATTCTGAGGGATTTATTAGTAAACAACATTTGGGGGGCCTGACACTATCACACTGTAGCCGGGGAGCTAAAAGTATCTGAGCTCCAACCCATCACTCAATGCTTCCTTGGCAGCTAGTGTTCATCATCAGAGAGGCTGTTCTGTGAGCAGCACCCGGGCAGGACATGGAGGGACAGAAGTTAGAACCTGGGAAGGGGGCACTGAGGCGTAGTTCCCACTGCCTGGTGTACCCTGGGGCCTGGTCCTTGGGAGATTTGTGTCCAGAGACGTCCGGAGGGACCTGGCCCCTGAGAGGAAGGCAGAAGCACATGTGCTGGGGGCCCATGCGCGGGGGATTCTGTGCTTATGTCCTTGTCTGCAACATGGAGGTGGTTTCATCGACCTTTCTGCTGGGGGGATGTGCGCATGTGAAGATGCATCATTCTGGCCACAGAGATTCCCTACCAGCGAATACTAGAACTGGGTAGGATGGGGAGCTGAACTGAACTGGGAGAGCACCGGCGTCCGCAGGAGCATTCCAGGGAGTTGGGCTGGGCTCAGAAAGAGCAGCTTTCTTTCTTTTTTTTTTTTTAAACTAGGTCTTGCTATTTTTTATTTTTTTATTCTTGGGTTTTGTACAATACATGATTGCAAAATTGTTGATCCCCTTGGGATTACCCCACCCCACTATGCCCCCTCTGGTCTCTTTGCCTCCTTTCTTTTTGTTGTTTGTCCATGTTTAGCCCTTTAGTCTTTTTTTTTAAATCTTCATTGGCCAATCCGAGCGCCTTTGGCTTGTATTCATGCTTCTTGTTTCTTGGTGGCTGCTCTTTTTGTTGTTTTCTGCCTCATTTTGCTGCTCCATCCCATTATGTTTCAGATCTTTGGCTTTGGGGACCTGACTCCCAGTCTTATGTTTTGGTAGAGCTGCTCCTCCCCGGGGACAGCCATCGGCTGATGGGAGATCTCCAAGTCTCCTTTTTAGGAGCTTTGCTGTTGGACCACTGCCATTCTGTAGGTGTCCTCCCTCTGGCAAAGGGGGTGTGCTGTACCTTATTGACAGCATCTCTGTGCCGGGTTTTGGGTCACAGCTCCCCAGTGAGTGGTAGGCATAGCTCTTTCATGTTTGTTCTTACAGTTCATTGCTCTGTGAACTTGCCTTGCTCTTTTTGAGTACTGCCTTAGAGGCATTTGTTTTTTTTTTTTTTTTGAGACTAGGTCTCGCTATTTGCCCATGGAATCGCAGGCTCATGTTGACCGGGGTACCATGGACTCAAGCAGTCCCCAGCCTCATCTTCCCAGATAGCTGTGATTACAGGCATGCACCACCACACCCAGCTATTTTTTGGGACCACTTCTCACTGTGTTACCCAGGCGGGACTCGAACTGCAATCACTACATCTCACAGCGACTTGATAAGCTGTCGCTTACAGGCACACGCCACTGTGCCCGGTTAGAGGCATTGGTTTTTAAAGTCTTTCTTGCTGTTCCTTGTCTCTTCTGTTTCTGTGGTCGAAGTTTGTCTTGATTTACTTATTACTGGTGTGGGCTTCTGGGAGTGGAGGCTAAATGAGAGAGGTCTGTGGCAAACTCCTCCCCCCATACACTGCACTGTGCTTCCTGGCAGGCCTCAGGCGTGCGGTGCCTGCGCAGGCTGTCCTAAGCGATCCCCAGAAACAGCCACGGCCATGCCCCATCCCCACCAAGCGGGGGGACGAAAGCCATCGTGAGATGGGCATGGTGGCGGCCGATGTCCGGGCTGCTGCAGGTGTGGGCCGAAACCGGCCCATGTGGTGCCCACAGGTCTCACTATTTTTGCCTGTGGAACCGCAGACTCACGTTGCCCGTGGTACCATGGACTCAAGTTCTCCCCAGCCTCAGCTTCCCAGGTAGCTAGGATTACAGGTACACGCCACCACATCCAGCTATTTTTTGGGACTAGGTCTCGCTGTGTTGGCCCAGCAGGACTCAAACCACGATCCCCAGTCCCAGCCATGACTCCATAAGCTGTCGTTTACAGGCACACGCCACTGTGCCTGGCACAAGAGCGGCTTTCTTGATGACTATGTCTGGCTTCTTTCCTTGGGTGATATGGGCCTGGGCAGGAAAGGGAGCTGTTGGTGGTCGTGTGCTGGTCTCTGGGCTGGTACAGTGAACCATGGCCCTTATATATGATGGCCCTCTGGGCTTCTCTGGGCTTTTGTCTAACCCTTGGGCTGATACCTTGCACCTTCCTCCCTTTCTTTTCCCTCAATTCCTTCAGCAGCAGAGGTGCTGAGATAGAACCAGTATGAGCTGTGTCAGGTTTGCAGGGGTGGGTCATTGCTCTTGAGCTGGGGTTGGGGTTCTAGCTGAGCTACCTCTCTCTATATCAGGGCGCTGTCCCAGGGCACAGGGATAATGGACCCAAAAGCTCTGAGGCCTGTCCTCCAGGGTGTGAAGGGGACCTCTCTACTGGATCCCTTGGTCTTGGCAGCACACCTGAACAAGCCACCTCAAGGACTGAAGTGATTTCTTTGTGGGCACCTGTGCCTGCATGGCTGCTCCTAGCCTGGACTAGACATGAACTCAGCTCTCCTCCTAGTGACTGAATGCTCCAGTCTGGCCTTCTGGTATGTGTATGTGGTGACCATGACTCCAGTCCACCCCAGTGTAGCCCAGGGCAACAGGTTTCCAGTAACAAATACCACTGACCTGAGCCAGAAGGCTACCCTCCTGTGACCTATCATTAGCCTCTCTGAATGCAGAGACCCATGAAATGGGATGCCTGCCCTGGGTCTCTGTTGTGAAGAGGAGAGGCAGAAATACTACACTCTCAGACAGGGTTCAGATACATCCCTGCCATCTCTATGCCCTTTACATATGACTTATCTTCTCTGGAGTTCTATCTACTAGTCTGCAAAATCTGCATAAGAACCCTGTCTACCTCATAGAGAGGTGGGGAGGGTGAGATGAAGCACATGCACTGTGTTTGGCTTGAAGAACATTTCTACTAACATGATCTCTCACGTTCCAGGGAACCAGTTTTCTCTGGGCTCTGCTCCTCTACCCCCATGCCTCCCGGTCCAGTGCTATAAGCATGCGTGGTGAGAGCATCTGTGGCAGGGAGGAAACAGATCCTGTCAGAGTGCACTCAGTGGTGAGGGTGAGCTGAGGCCAGTAATTCACCCCTAATTGCCTGCCCTCAGCATGGATCTTATTTTTCTCCTCCCCACTCTAGACTGCCAAAGAAAACCTCGGGTCTTATGGCACAAAACTGTGTGTCATTAGCTTTCAGGTACCTGCAGGGCTGGGAATGAAATGGTAGTTTGTTGCCCCAAATAGGAACTGAACGGCAGGCTAGGCCAGCTTGGCAGGGACTGTGTGCCAGAATGTCTGCCAACTGGATTCAGAAGTGCCCTTCCTGGTGCTTGGGGCTCTGGCCTCAAGAACTGAGCCTGGACTTCTTGTCCTTCACCCTGGTGTGATCTCTTTGCTGCCCTGGGAGGCCCCCAGCATCTTCCTGTTGGGTCCCCCTCCCCCATCAGAGTACACAAGAGTCCCATTTTCCATCAGTAAGGCTTTATCTTTCTGTAATCTCCCCAAAGACCCTAGAAAGCGTCAGTACCCCACTGGCAGAGAAGAAATCTGGCAGAGGAGGAATCAGAGACTTGGAGAACCCAAGTTCCTTCCCGCAGAAGGAACAGCAGCCTGTCATTCCTGGCCCAGATCTTGCTCAGACAGGCTTTTTATGCACTTTGAGTCAAACTCTCCCTCTGAGGAGAGGTGGGACTGACTGCCCGCCAGACAGCTCACCACCCACTACTCTCCTCCTCCACTGCACTCTGACCTCCTCAGCCCTCCTCTCACTCCTGAACCACACATGGTTTTGCATCAGGGACTTTGGGTTGGAGATTCTGCTTTCTGAAGGCTGCTCCTCCACACCTTCCATAGCTCCACGGCACCTTGGTCACTGCTTTCAGGTCAGGCTTCCATCAATTACTCTTTCCTATCACTGTGTGTTTCCTTTATAGGTCTTATCACAAGGTGCAGAGTGAGGGAGTTAAAATAGCTTAGAACCAGACACACCTGTGTGTGTTGTTATCGCGCATTTACTGGTGGTGTGACCCTGGACAAGGCCTTCACTGTGCCTCACGTGTCAAATGGAGATAGAATACCACTCTTGTAGGATTAGATGGATGAATTCCTCTGGAATGCTGAGACTAGTGCCTGCCATAGAGTCAGTGCTTAGGAAGTAGAAACTGTGATGATTAGCACCAGCCTGTTTTTCTTGATGGGTGTTTTGGCCACTTGGCTTTTAAGTTCCAGGAGGGTAAGAACCATGTGTAGACTGCTCCCTGCTGTCCTCTAGTGCCTGAACAGCCTGGGTGGTTAGTAACTGTTCACCAAGTTCACTGACCATCACAGTGGGTGGCAGAGCTGGGTCTTGGATGAGAGAGGGCCCTCTGGGTCTGAACTTGGTCCACTCCACGCTGACATTTCCTAGGTAAAAACATTCCAAACTAGCAACAGGCTTGTCCTTGTCTTGTCCTCCACCAGATTATTTGTTCTAACAAAGAGCGCCACCTTAATGCTGTTACCCCACTGGTGCAGGGATTCCCAGGGTGGGTGCCCTGGTCCTGGTAGGTGGGTGAGTGTTGGGAGCTGTGTGTGCTCTCTCATTATTGGCCTGCCTTGATAAAGCTGCTGAAAGTTTGCTTAACTGGATTACCACCTTCAGGTGGAGTAGGTTTGGCCATGACTTGAGAAGTTTCAGGTGAAACCCCTTTGTTGTTGAAGTTGTTGATTGTTGGTGACTATAAAAGTCTGGTGCAAAGTAAACTGGGGGCCACAGTCGAGGGGGGGAGGGGAAGAGGGAGAGGGGAAAGGAGAACTGTGAGCCACTTCTGTCCAGGTCTTCTTGACTCAACATCAAACCTTACCCTCCCCACCTTGGGACTGTTTGATTACGTTGCAGTTGACTTGGGACAGGTGAGTTTGGGGTACTTGGGCCAGGGAGTCATCTCAAATGCAGCTTCTCTCAGGGATGTACCCTCAGGTTGTGCCTGGTCCATGTAAGAGGACCATTAGGTGATGTTGGCACCTGCCACTAGGTGGGAGGTAAGTCAGGGCCCACCTGCTACCTTGTCTTGGTAACTTCTGAGAACCTTAGTCTCCTGTGTGGAACGGATATAGGAGTCCTGCCTTCTCCCTTCTTCCCCACTGTACTTCCCAGCCTGTAATAGCACCAGGATCTGTGATTCTATAGTATAGGAAAACTCCAGAGGGGGTGAGTGGGGCTCTCTTTCCTGGCGGCCCCTCCAAGCCTTACTAGTGACATTCTTAAAGCTCCCACACAGACTTGGAGCACAGCCCCTCTTGTCTCTGCTCTGGAAGGCCTCCATCCTGGCTGAGAATTCCCTCATTCTAATATCACCAGCTTCACTTCTCTGGGCAGGGGGTGGGGGCAGGTGGGTTGGTAGGGAAGCTCTGCTTGGCCACATCTTAGCAGGTCTTTTTGTTCTCCCAAAAATATGGGCCTTTCCTCTGGGAGTCCTGAGCCATGGCACTCAGCCCAAACTCCAAAAACAGACAAGTCTCTAGGGACCTCAGCCTGTCTCCCTGGGCCTGGCTGGGGTGGCTTGTCACACATGCTGCTTGGAGGATGACCAGTCAGACACATCCTTTGGGCCACAGCACTCACTTGTTTCCTGCACTCTTTCTGCTGCCTGAGCCTTGCCCTTCAGCAGAGTGGAGGCAGGCCTGGTTGGAGGGCAAGGGGGAGTGAAGCTCAGGCCTCACCCACCTGTATCCGCCCTTGCTGAACCAGGTGTCTGAGACGCGGTGCCGCTGGCCCACGGCCAGGTCTCCTTGTTACTAATGGGACCGCAGCCTCATTTGTCTGATTTATGTCTAATATTCTCCTGGTTTATACCTTTTCTCAGCAGTTTAATAATGATCCATAAACCTGTCTCTCTGAACTCAGATTTGGAAGGTCAGAGTCTCTGGGGATCATTTTGATTTTACAGATTTCGGGAAGTAACTGGGGGATTCAAGCTCTGTCCTGGCCAGCACAGTTCCGTGAGTTCCTGGGATTCTTGGCCCATCAGAAACTAATTCCCAGCATGGGGTCCCTAGATGTTTATGATCCCATGTGTATTCATGAGCAGGTTGTCTTGGCAGAGACCACGGTGTGTCTAGGGGAGTGTCTCTTCTGCTCCAGCTCCATTACCTTCTCCCCCTTGCACCCTGGTTGAATCATCAGGGGTGAAGCTGATCATGCCTTCTTTCTTACTATCAGGCTTGGTCTTGGTCTCTAGGTCACTGGCCCACCCCCCCCCTTTTTTGGCCATATTTTTCCTAGGTCTGCCCTCCATGTGGCATTCAAAATAAACCCCTTTTTTATATGGCTTTCATGTAAGAATTTCTTCTTTTTTAAATATTTAAAAATAACTTTATTTTAAAACATTGATTGTACATATGTATTTTTTTACATCATTGTCTGCCCTGAGGTTCTCCTACCACCTTATCACCCAGGAACCATCTTAATCTCTTGTGCCCATCCCTCTCCCAATTTGCCCTCCTCCCCGTCTCTTGCTCTATGCTTCAGTTCTGTGGACAGTTTTAAATTTTTCTTGTTTATTTGTTTTCCCTGTATCCCTCAAATAAGTGAGACTGTCCTGTATTTCTTTTTCTTTCTGGAACATGATTCCTTCTAGATCCATCCATGTTGCTGCAGATGACATTTATCTTTTTTGATTGATGAATAATATTCCATTGTGTCCAAATACCACAACTTTCTGATCCATTTGTCTGCTTTAGGGCATACTGGTAACCCTTTTAACCTCAGGACAGATCTCAGTAATGTACATCTAGTGCCCTGTCCAACCTGTTGCCAGGCTGTCAACCCAGCCAGGCTCTTTGGAAATGTCTTCCCATACCCATGGTGTTTCCTGGACTTGAGTATTTTCTCTGAAGGATATTGAGGGGTATGCACATTGAAGGCTATATGTGGGGGAGAGGCAGATAAGGAATGACAGAAGCCTGTTGGGGAGGGGTGCTTGGCAGAGCCTTCCTAGGGTGGCTGTGCTGTGGTTTTATTGATGTTCCTCAGAAAGTTTTCACAGATACAGTGGGAGAGCGCTGGGGTGTCTGTCTCAAAGTGTGTGGGAAAATGATTTGAGCCATCCTTACACTCTCAAGGGAGGGATAAGTCAAAAGTTAGTTTCCTGCTGGGTCAAGAGTCAGCCTAGGGACACTGGGGACTGGCAGTCAGGCTGGGTCAGGTGGAGAGTAGGTACTAACCTTGAGAAAAGGTGGTTGGTCCATGGTTGGAACCCTGTTCTTGTCTTTATTATTTATTTATGTGATAATTATTCATTGTAGGCATGCTGGTGAGCTGACCCCTGACCTCATGGCTCTTACATTCCAGTGGGGTCAGACAATGAAGAACAAGCAAGCGAAAGCATTACTACGGACTGAGGAGCTTGGTGAGGGAAATGTTCATGTAGCAGGTGCCCTGCCATGGAGGTGTGTTTAAGCTGAGACTTGATGGATAGACAGCTTTGGGGTAATTAAGCAGGAGGGAGAAGGGCAGCATGGAAGGTGAAGGCCCAGTGTGGGAGGGTCAAGGTGAGTTCAAGGTGACCAAGTGAAGGCTGGTTGCTGGTGTTTTCAGTGCCAGAGACGATGATGGGAGAGGCCACCACAGTCATCTAGGCCAGGGGAGGATGTGGTCTTTGTCCCAGGAGCAGTGGGGTGGTACTGAAGGTTTTAAGCAGAGTGACTTACCCTGGCTTCTCTTTGAGAATGGATCACCCAGCTGCCAGAGTGGAATGAGGAGCAGGGACATGGCTGTGGAGGTCAGCAGGCGGCAGTGGCAGCTTGCATGGGGTGGTGGTGACACAGAGAAGCATGCCTGACAGAGTTCAGGAGTAGAATCCTTAGGACTTGTTGAGGGACTGGACCTGTGGTGTGAGGAAAGGGTTGATGTGAGGGCAGCTCTCGGCATTGGTTAGCCCAGTGGGAGAGCTGGTTGGATGAAGGAAGCCCCCTTCTGTAGGAAAACTCAGGCTTGGTGGGGGAAAATCACTAGCCCAGAATGACTGATTTTGCCTGTTTTGTCTACTTGCAGTAGTGTTAAACTGTGCAAGAGAATGTCAAAGTGGCTCTTGGGCATTTTAGGCATAAAGTAGAGAGCTGACTGAAGACATTTGAGTGTCATGTGGGGACAGAATCCACAGGGGTGAGGGAGGTACCTGGGAGCAGGTGTCTAAAAGGGAGGATGGACCAGCTGGCAAGGGATCCAGGCCAGGTTTTCTCACTTCAATGCTGGCAGGTCCTGGTTTGGGGTGGGAGTTCCTTCAATGTGGGACTGTGATGAGAGGCTGGTAGTCCCTTCAGTCACCTGGCTAGCCTCTGGACACTGTCTGGGAGCCTGCTCCCCACCACAGACTGTACCCCATTAATATAAACATCCTGGACTTTGCTCCACACCACAGACTGTACCCCATTAATATCAACATCCTGGACTTTGAAGGTCAAACATGTTGACCAGAGTTATCAGGAGAGGAACACTGCCGGACTGATTCATCCAGGTGGTTCTGGCAGGGCCCTCCAGGCCTCTATCCTGGCAGGAGTCCTTGTGGCTTCCTCCAGGGAGGAGGTAGCTGAAGCTGTTAGTGTGCAGCATGACCCTGGTCATTCCCACTTATCATTTTAGGTGGGCTGTGACTATTCTGGAAATGATGCTCAGTATTTTTGCTTACGGGGAAAGTTGTTAATGCTCAGAAGAATAAATTTCTCGGCAGGGCTGAAGATATCCTTTTTCCTTTTCTTTATTCATTGTTATGAATTGCAATCAAAGACAGTTTAATGGTGAAATTGCTATAAAATGGTGAAGAAAGCATTTCTTTGGGTATTAGTTTTGTTTTAGTAAATTACCAAGTAGTGATTTAACTTGCCACCTTCAGGATTATTTCTGCCTCTCAGTGGGGTAATATAATCAGCAAGATGTAGTATGGCCTTCATTTTCTAGAGAACACAGATAAATAATCTCCCAATATGCTCTTGAGCAAACTAAATAACCTGTGACTTTTGATATCTCCCATCCACAGCCGAAGGGATGAATCTTTGAAGTGTGTGTGTGGAGCAGACCAGGATGAATGCAATGAATTCTTGGAGAGTCTGCTGCTAGGGAGACTAAGATAAAAATGACCCAAGAAAGTCACTCCAGGGGGGCCCTGTATATGCAAATATGTTGGCGATTTCCCAAGGGTTATACTGTACGAAGGTTGGGGTGCAACTGAGTGGGGACCTAGTCAGCCCACTGGTGAAACACTCAGTTCTGTGATGAACTTTCTTTGCGCTCCTGCTGTGTACTTGTTTCCCTGCTTGTGGGGCAACATTTTGATAACAGATTTCACATTTGCCTTTTAGGACACTTGGGGCTGAAACTGGAATACTGGCAAGTGTATTGTTATAGGACAAATGCAGGCAGTACAGTCATGGAGCTGGGGTGTTAGGATAGTGTTAGGGGTTGACTGGGCCTTGATGATGATGAAAACTTTCCCCGAGAGAGGGTAAGGAGGGAAAGAAATTCTCAGAAAGGCAACATGGGCAAAGGCACAGAGGTATGCAGTCCTGGAGCTTGCAGAAGGCAGCTAATGGGCTGGAGCCTCCAGGGAGCTCTTTCTGGATGGCAAGAGGGGAGGAAGTTGGAATCAGATGGTGGGAGCTCCTCTTCATTGACCTGTCTTGGGGATGAAATGGTTCTGGGACCCCTCTCTTGACAGGGTCCCCATAAGAGGGCCTACTGTGGGGAAAAAATGAGAGGGGAGTGGGTAGTGGGCAACCTGGGATCTAATTTGTAGTACCACTTTCATGGATACCTGATATGACTTTTCATAAGTCCTTTAGTCCCTTGGAGCCTCAGTTTTCTCATATGTAGAATGAGCCCGTCTTCACTACCCTGTGGGCTGCTGGAAGACCCAGGGAGGCTGTGAGAGCACAAATTGTATGAGAATAGGGCCATTGCCATCCTGGAAGTTAATATTTCTGATTTCCCAACCTTGTCTGCTGCTGCTGGAAAAGGAAGACAATTCCCTCTGGCAGTGAGAAAGCTGGTTTAGGGGCGGGTTGATCAGAGGACCTCCTGGAGTGCCGTGTCTGAGAGGAACTAATGTGGCCCTGAACATGCTAGAAGGAGGAGAAAGCTCCTGTGACACAGCAGCACTGATTGCACACCTGTGCTGTTTGAGAGGCATTAACTTCAAGGGCTACCAAGAAGTGGGAGTAGCTTCCCAATGGGCAGTTTAGTGACCAATGCACTGTGTTTGGGGAAGGCCAGTCTGGTGATGGTAGGGTCTGGGGTTTGCTCGAGCATGTGCAAATTCGGAGCTTGACCTTAATGCTCAGGGCAGTATGGGAGGTGGTTCATCTCAGTGCCCTGTCTCCCTGTCCTTCTGACACTGTGCTCAGTTCGTCTGCTAAGTCCATATTCAGCAAATAGCAATTTGGAAAGACCCCAAGCTATTAAGCCCAAGATCTTGTCCTGGTCTTGGCTTCAAAAGACAGGATTGAAAGGTGCCTTGCTCAGGGTGGTAGCCGCAGGGAGCTGTGGCGTTCTTGACAAATGGCTGGTCTGAATTGAGATGTGTTATGAGTATAAAATGCACAATGGATTTTGAAGACTAAAACCATGTAAAAGTTCCTTTCAATCTGGGATACATGCTGTGAAATGGTAATATTTTAGATATATAGGATTAAGCCAGCTTATTAAAATTAATTTCTCCTTTTAAACAACACATAAAAATGTGGTTACAAGAAAACGTAAATTTCAATATGTAACTCACTTTGTATTTCTATTGGACAGAGCTGGTTTCGACTTGGAGGGAGGAAATGATGAGATGACCCTTCACACCTATTGGAAGTGCTCATCCATATCTGGGCACTCAGTTCTGGGGAGCCCCCCATGAGCTGTTGCTCCCTCTCTTCTTTCTGATTGCCATGAAGTATGCTGGGAGGGGATGTGATGGGATGGGGTAGCCAAAACATGCTGCTTGAAGACCCCGGAAAGGGCACACTCAGGGCTTTGCAGATCTCTGCCAAGGTTTTGTTCCCAGGGGCCCCTCTCACTGTGTCCAGGGCCAAACTTGGTCTTTTGCTGGGATTGGAAAATCAAATGGTGAATCACAAGAATGGGCTGGACACAGAGTTTTATTCGAGATGGCTAGCAAGGGAGTCAGCAGTTAAGTTAATACCCTAATAATAGCACTGACTCCCCAATAGCAGGAATGCTATGATTTTATAGGGGGGCAGGGAATATGAGGGGAATTTTGGGGCTCCATGTTTCTAGGTCTGAGAAGGTGCCAGGCAGGCTTGACTTTCCCAGTGGGGAGTTTTCTCAGCAATCAGCAGATGTTTGTGTCCAGTATCGCCATCAACTGAGAGAGGCACAGAGAATTTTTATTAGGGCTATAATATAACATAGTTTTTCCAATTCTTCCAGAAATGGAGTTGGAGCAAGTTAAAAGTTAATCATAAGGAGCAAATAGGGGAGTGCAATTCAGTGAGATAACAGTTAACACGAGGGAGTGAATGCAAAAGGGTAGTTAGAATTTAATTTTGCTTATCCTAAAATTTTTGTCTAGGCAAGTGTTTTGTTGTTGTAAAGTGGAGGGGATCTGGCTACAGCTAGACTGAGAGGTCTCTGGGGGTGGGAACAGCTCATCACCATCCCTGTAGCCAAGGACCTGGCGTAGAGGCTGCCTGCAGTGGTCTGGTTGGGTGGAAAGGTATTTGGCAGGTTTGTTTTTTGAGGACATAAGTGAACCTAGAGATTGAAAGCATTTACAGCTGTCTGAATGGATGGTTGGATGGAGTTCAGAACGATGGGCGAATGGATGATTGGTTGGAAAGTTGGATGAAAAAGCGTGGCTGAAAACAGAATAGTGAGTTTGTGGATAGATGAAAGGAGAACAAATACACATAGGTGGGGTGGGTGAAAGGAAGGGGATAATTACAGGAATGAATGATTGGCAGCTGAATTGCTGGAGAAGGGATGAACAGAGGGGCTTTTTATGAGCTGGTCAAGGCTTGCTAAGGACATCACTTCTTCTGGTTGGCATGCAGCACATTTCTCTTCCCCAACTCTTTGTGTTCTGTCCAAACATGCCTGGAGCTTCTCCAGGCTCTTGTTGGATTTCCCAGAGTGCTCTCATTGCCATGGCTATGCTAATCAGGTCTCTTTCCCTAATTAGAGCTGTCAGCTCCCTGGTGGGCCACCTCTGTCATTTTTGGGGGCAGGCTGGGACATGATGTGCATGGGGGTGCAGATGATGTGTTTGTTAGACTGTATGTGGGGAATTCTTTATGACAGGTCAGTCATTTTTTTTTATACAAACCTCACATGACTTTCCAAATAATCAAGCAATCAAGAGTGTGATGGAGAGAACAGAAAGTGTCTCAAAGGATTCTGAGTTAATAGGCTAGGGAAGATGAGAGAGAGAGAGAAATTTCTTTTTAGGGCACTACTCCTGACCCATATGGGAGTGTGATAACTGCTCTTACATATGCAGTCAGGAACTTTCCAGAAGAAATTTCTCTGACAACTATTCTTCATTTTTTTTTTTTTTGAGACTAGGTCTCGCTATGTTGCCCAGGGTACTGCAGACTCAAATGATCCCCAGCCTCATCCTCCCAGGTAGCTGGGATTACAGGTGCCTGCCACTACACCTGGTTGCTTTCTTGAGAACCAGGTCTTGCTATGTTGCCCGGGGAAGTCTCTAACCTGCGAATTCAAGCATCCCAAGCTTCTTACTTCCCAGCACTTGGACAACAAGGTGCGCGCCACCATGCCTAGCTCGACAGCCATTCATCTTTCTCAGCACTGTCAGTAAGTCACATGGAAAGCTCACCTCTTTTTCGGAAAATGGGTCTCAGAGGGATGAATGGCCTCAGTATATGATTTGAGTTGTCTCTCTGGAGGTGGCAGAGATAGTTTTCTGTCCAGTGACAGGGATACTGAGGGTGTGGAGGGGAGACCAGGTCTGTCTTCTGTCAGGATCATCACTGCTTCGGACAGTATGTGTGGGTGGAAGGGTGCCAGGTCTGGCCCTTTTGAGGTTCTGAATTTTTTGCATCAGCAAAGGGCTTTACTCATTGTGATCACAAGTCAACTCATCATTAATTGTATTGCATTTTAAGCATGATTCCTGGAGGGGATCCACTGCAAATGGTGCAGAAAGATGGACCACGGGAGCTGCCCCATGGAGAGAGTGCAGTGCCCAGTGTTTCCTCAGAAGGTGCACAGACCTTTCTGAGATTCCTTCCCCCTTCTTTTTAGGACTACAACCCCCAAGTCTTACCCTCCATACTCTAAGTAGTGCATAGAAAACCCCCACCCTGTGAAATCAGTAAAACCAGACCTCATTTAAGACAGTCTGATCATAATTAAGCATTTGAAAGAAAAACATCTAAAAAAGGTCTTGAAGGCCGGGCAATGGTGGCTCGTGCCTGTAAGCTTTAGCCTATGAAGCGGCTGGGGCTAGGGATCGGGGTTCGAGTCCCGCCTGGGGCCCGTAGCGAGACCTAGTTCCAAAAAAAAAAAAATAGCTGGGCGTGGCGGCATACTCCTGTAATCCCAGCTACCTGGGAAGCTGAGGCTGGGGATGGCTTGAGTCCGTGGTACCCCAGGCAACGAAGAGCCTGTGGTTCCACAGGCAAAAGTAGTGAGACCTAATCTCTAAATAAATAAATAAATAAATAAATAAATAAATAAATAAATAAATAAATAAATAAATAAATAAATAAAAAAGGTCTTGAAGAACCATGATGGTCTTTATCAACAGTTTTACTGAAGGTTTTAATTAATTCATTTAGATTGAAGTAACACTGCGTCATAACATTGGATACATCAGTAACAGAGTGCATATGTACTCCATGAAGTTTTCACCTTCAGTGGAAGGTCTGAGTGGTACTGCCAGCCAGCAACTACACAGCAAACTCTCTAAATGTTTTCTTTTACCCATTTATCTCTTTGGAGATTGGGTCTCCTAGCAATTCTCCAGATTTCTGCTTTCTTCCTAAATGCCCAATGTCTGGGCTAGTTTTCCCCCACTATTCCCTCTGGTTCTGGTCAATACCTATTAAACAATTCCCAGTGGCCAAAGTCTAGTTTTCCTGTCCATCAAGACAATCCATCCCTACACAGATGGTTGCAGGCTTTCTTGTTCACTCCTATCCTCTGGAGTCCCATCCTGAGCCACTTCATGGAGCGGGTAGGAACTCACTTGCCTGGTGTGCAGCCTCTGGGTAGGTGAAGATGGAGAGAAAAGCAGTCAGGGATGCTGAGCATCAGGTGCTTTAGGTTGCCTGTGATACCGTGAGGTTTCCTCTTTAAAATATATTAGGAAATCATCCGCGGTCCTGAGTGAAAGAAATTTATTCTTTCTTAAAGACAACAGATATACCTTCTGACAGTAGTATTTCTATCAGAACCCATGGCAGGACTAGAATGGGCTGAGACTGGAACCTGGAAAGTTAAGGTCCCTCCTCCTAGAACCTTGTGTGACTCCTCTCCTTCCCCCCTCTTCTACAGATTGCTTCTGCTGCTTGTAGGAAGATGCTGCTGCACCCCTCTCTTGAGTTTCACTTGGCTCTCAGTTCCCATTTACATGAGGAGATGAACATTAGCATTCTGAGTCCAGAGAAGATGTTCAGGAATGTACCCTGGGTCGGCTGTGCCTGCGAGGTGGGGTCAGCGGGCAGAATCCAGCCTGCCAGCACCCGTGTTGTAGTGGAGGGGGCAGCCCTCAGGGAGGATGACACGACTCAGTAGCTGTGCAGACGCCCCTGAGCTATCTTCTGGGGTTCTCAGTGCTATTGCTGTGGCTATGATCAGACACCATATGGTTTTTGCACTATTGCATTTTGTGCTAGTGATTTTTCCCTGCTATTACAAACATTTTATAGTCTTTAAGTGACTTTATTACAAATAACTCAGTTGGCCAGGCATGGTGGCGCACGCCTGTGGGTGGTAGCCTAGGAAGCCACGGCTGGGGCCAGGGATCACGGTTTGAGTCCCGCTGGGGCCACTTAGTGAGACCTAGTTCCAAAAAAATATAGCTGGGCATGGTAGCACGCGCCTGTAATCCCAGCTACCTGGGAAGCTGAGGCTGGGGATTGCTTGAGTCTGTGGTATCCCGGCAACACGAGCCTGCGGTTCCATGGGCAAAAATAGTGAGACCTAGTCTCAAACAAAACAAAACAAAAAAAACCCAAAACCACAAATAACTCGGTAAAGTTATTTGTGGAACATTTACCTTACAAAAATGTCCCCCCACCATTACAAATAATATAGCAATACCATTTTTTATGTTTAAGGCTCTTTCTAGGTTTTGGAATGTTTTCTTTGGAATAAATTGCTAGATGTGAAATTATAGGGCTTCTTCTTATTTTCTTTTGCAGATAAGAAAAATCCACTGAAGATATTTAGGCAGAAAGGAATTTTTGAATAACTATCAGAAAGCTCTGGGGGTCAGGGTGGTGGTGCAGAGAACAAGGCTTGGGAGGTGCAGCCAGGAGCAGTGTAGATAGCATCTGTGTTTCACTCCATTGTGGAACTTTCTGGTGAAATACCACTGCTCACTGCTTGGTATGACCCAGGGACTGAACTCCAGTAGCTCTGTCCCCAGTTCTCTGGAAGGGAAGGAACTGTCCCTCCAACAGCACAGAACCAGAAACCCAGCTGAATCCAAGTCCTGTGTGGGTGAGTCTGACTGGCAGAACCCAGGACACATGTCCACAGTGCAGTGTGAATGGTGAGTAGATTCTTATATTCCTGGAATAATGATATAAGACTCACGTGAAACTACCGAGTATCACGGAGCTATTAGAAAATGTTGGAGAGTTATGAATGGTGATTGCCCATTGTATGTTCAGATGCAGATGTCCAGCAAAGAGTGTACCAGCTGGAGCAGTGACTCAGAGGTAGCAAACAGGTGCTTTTAATTTTTCAGTATGTTGGAAGTATGTCCCTTCTTTCTCCTATGGTTCCTAGTACAACATTTGACAGAATGCTAAGGAGGAAAGCAAAGAGTAAGTGCTAAAGGACTTTCCTATAAAGGGCTCTGTCTCTCTTTCTAGGGTTTAAAGTCTCCAGCAGACTTTACATGGCCTGAGTCCCATTAGAGCAAAGGGTAATAGGATAATCACAGCTGCCCTAGATCTCGGCAGAGGACAATGCTTCCTGACATTTAGGTAGTAGTAAGAAGGAAACAGGAGTATCTTTTGGGGGAAACAATAGCCCTTGCCAAAAAGGGGGTCATAATTTCCATTTGTTTATTTTGTATGATCATTTTAAGATTCCGATACATATTGCCAAGCTGTTTTCAAAAGGCTGTACTAACTGAAATCCTTATTAACAACATTGAAGTGCACTGATCACCCCACATCTGTGCTCACTGGTGAATTATGCATAGTGGCACTTAATTTTTTTATTTATTCTTATTTTCTTTTTTAAGAGACTAGGTCACACTACGTTGCCGTGGGTAGTCCCAAACCTGTGAACTCAAGTGATCCCTAGCCTCAGCCTCCCAAGTAACTGGGATTACAGGCATGAGCCACCACACCTGGCTATTTTTTTTTTTAGAGACTAGGCCTTGCTATGTTGCCTGGGGTAGTCTTGAACTCGAGGACTCAAGCGATCCCTGGCGTCAGCCTCCCAGCCTGGGATTACAGGCGCACGCCACCACACCCAGCTCTTATTTATTCTGGTAGGGTTTTTTTTTTTTTTTTTTGTTAAATTGCCTTACGTTTTATAGGAATACAATCTTAAGCAAAATGAATGAATGAGTTTGAGAGTAGAGTCTGATTTTTAATGGTTACATTTTAAAATGCTTGGTCAGGCTTTTCTGATTAGTCCTAGGTAATGGTGACAATGAGCATCCATGTTTTATTCCTGATTTTAATGTCAAACCTAGAGTATTACCCTGAGGTGTGATATGAGTTGTTCACTTAGGGAGTATTTGATTTTCTCTAATTTAAGCTCTGGGTTCTCAGATGCACCAATTTAATGACAGATTGGTAGGAAGGCAAAGGGAAGGCATGACTTAATATTTACCTTATAGTTGATGGAAAGATGCTCTTATTTCAACAGTGTTACATGTGAAACAAATGTACTTGAGAGCAGCCAAGGGGAGGATGTGATAGTATCATATAATTAGGTACACAATCAGTTGCTGTAACCAGTTGTGGGAGATGAATTATAGAGTGTATACTTGACTCTGCTCAGCAAGGATCATTCTATTCCCAGGTTTCAGACTTCCTTGAAAGAAGGATGCCGAATAGAATCCTGGTCTGAACATAAGACTCTGGCTCTCATCGAGAGATTATACAACTAATTTTTTTCACTAAACTATTTCTGCAACCCTGGACTACACCCTATTTTGTTAAATCCTGTTCATTTACTATACTGTTGAATTCTATATTCTGTTATTTTATGTAGAACGATTACACCCATTTTCATAAATGAAAATGGTCCATAATTTTTTTGTCATTGATGCTAGAGTAAGAATAGTTATGTAAAATAAATTAGGCATCTGCTCATCGAGGTGATAGCAGTTTCTTGGAAGTGAAATGGAACTTGTGGACCTGGAACCTTTTGTGAATGTAAATATTTGACCAGCTTTTTCAACTTCCCCCTTGGTTGTTGGTCTTGAAAATTCTGTTATTTTTTGATCTTAAACATTCTTGCAGGGTCAATTTTGATCATTTTATATTTCCTCCAGAAAGTTAAACATGGCATTGAAATCTTTGAATATATTAGCAAAAACAAATAGCTAAGTGAATTTACATTATTTGCCTTTCCACTATCTGCCTCCTTTTCATCACTTAAAACTTTATCTTTGTTTCTGTCAGACACATGACTATTATGAGTCTTGTTTTTGCCAAAGAGCAACCTCAAATGCATTTATTAATGTTCTTATTTTATCATTTTTAGATTAATTTATTTTGTTCCCCCCATTAATGTTGCTTTTTTTTTTTTTTTTAACATGTCACATTTGGCTTCCAGTTTTATCTGAGACAGTTTTGCTGCTGGGTTTTGGTGCTTCTGGATTGCTCCATCAGTAAATACCACCTGATGGGTCTCTGTTCCTTTTCTCTCTGGTATGTCCTGAGTATCTAGAACAGGTACACTGTAGGGGTACAGTGCATAGTTGTAGGTTAAGTGCAGTAATGAATCTGGGGAACTGATGGGAAGCTGCCAGAGCCTCCTTTCCTGGGGGATGGGGAGGAGGTGGGTCCCACCACAGACTACAAAGGTGAGCTTGTCCCTGTCTCCCTGCCCACAGCCAGCTGCCCTCAGAGTACACAACATGCTTGTCTTAGAGTTTAGGGACCATCTCTCTTGAGCTTCCATCTCCCATGCCTGTGTCCTCAAGCAGTGGAGTCTCTTCTGGCCACAGCTAGAGAGGTGGCAGGAGAGTGAAGGTGGGGCCTACAGCCTTGTCCTGGAAGATAGAGAAGGGGAACACAAAGGTAGGAGGTAATGCACCTGAATGGGGACCTGGCCAGAGGTCAGAGACCAAGTCAGTCAACAGTTATCTGGTTGAAGAAGACTCAAGGGGAGGTTGGGTTTCCAGCTCTGAGCTGAGTGTGTGGGCCTGTGGCTCCTGAGGGTGGGTGAATGTGCAGCAGGCTGTGCCTTGAGAGTGAGAGGGCTACTTGGGCTGGTCAGGGAGGTGCCCTGTGGGTGGACACCTGTCTCCAACTCATGCTCTTCCATAATTACCAGCTGTCCAGTTAAACACGAATTTCAGGTAGAGGACAAATGCTTGTTTGATTTACCCAGAACCTGGGGCTCCTTGGGAAGGCAGTAAGGCAAGCTTTTCCTTGATAGTAAGCACATCTTGGGGTCCTCCCAGCAAAAAGGGAGATTTTTAGACATGAAAATCAAGGCCTCTCATTGCCTACCCAGTTTGCTTCTCAAATGCAGGTGGAACCAAGCAAGTCCTATACATTTATGTACTTTAGGGTCTTTGGATATGACAGATTCAGTCTCACAGGCTCTGCGGTTTCAGGGCTGTGCTGAGATGAACACTTTCTTCCAGCAGGTTCTAGGCAGTCCCTGGAAATGGGCAAGGGCCCTGGAAATGGAAGTTGGAGCAGGCTGGGAGCTCATATGAACTGAGTATGGGGCCTCAGACTAGGGTGGGCTGGAGGGGAAAGTGGAGGAGGGGCCCCTGGAGGCGGTGACAGGCGGAGGCAGCCTGAGGGTTGCTGAGAGGGAGGCATGAAGCAGTGAGATCAAGGACCCTCTCTGTGGAGCTCCTCCGTAGTGCCATTTGCTCCCAAGGGTTCTGAAAAGCTGAAGGGCGAATTCTAAGTTTCTGAGCTACAGGATCAGTTTGGGGAAGTGTCACAGAGGAGCTAACCTCGAGGTGTTGTCCTGAAGTTTGTTACCCTTCGACTGGCCTCATTTATTCCTGGCAGAAGGTTAAAAACTATACAAATAATTTTAATGGACATAATTATGTTCTCATCACAAAATAACGTGGCACAGTTCCATAATTACTCAAAAATGATCATTGTGTGAACAGCTATTAATTAGTGGATTGCTTTGGAAAAAAGTTTCAATAGATTTGGGAAGCGTTGTTAATAACTCGTTACAATATGTCTGGGGGTGAAATCACCATGTCCTGTCAAAGCACAGATTTATGGTTCCATTTTTAATCATTTCAAAAGAATTAAGAATATGCTGTACATCTGACTGGCCAGATTTGAAGCACAGAAGTGATACATCTGCATTAGGAAGGGAACGGATCATTTCCGGCCAAAATGGAGATCAAAGCTCTTTCGACATCCATTTGGCAAGAGACGGCACATTTTATAGCCCCTCAAAAAGTCTAAGTGATTTTAGATAAATAGTATTCAATTTTTTCTTTCCCTTTCCCCACGGCCTTCTCCTCAGCCCAAAGAGGAAAGTCACAAATTATCAGGAACTTCTGACCTTGGCTTGGAATCTCAGGGAGTCTGTCGCTGGCAGAGAGTGGCTGTTTCTGCACTACCAGAACAGGTCTGCCCTTCTTTTTTTTTTTTTTCTTTTAAATTTTAAACAATTTTTTAATTTTTAAAATTTTTTTGTGGGAAGAAAGCAAGTTACAGAGAGGTATACATATTACAATACCATAGATACAAAATTATAACCATGCAAAATAATATTATTTACTGATGTGTGATTTTATTAAAGTTTCAAATACCACAGGAATGACAATCATCAAATCCAGTGTACTGATTATTGTTTCTGGGAATGTATAATGGGGAATAGGATAGAAGAGATAGCCACAGAGAATGGCACTATCTCTGTGATGGCTGTTTTTTAAATTTAATTTAAATTTTTAAAATTTTGCATATATATGTATTTATAATTGTATTACATTATTTTGTACCCTGGGGTTTTCCCACTTCCTTAACACCTGTTAACCATCCTACTCTTTTGTGCCCTTTGCCTCCCCTGCCTTCTTCTCCCTGCTCCTCTCTCACTCCATTGTTCAGTCCCATTGGTTGTTTGTAATTTTTCTTATTTGTTTGTTTGTTTTTCCCTATATCATACATCATATAAGTGAGACAATCCTGCATTTCTGTTTTTCTTTTTGGCTTATTTCTGCTATTATGAGTCCTTCTAGTTCCATCCATGTTGCTGCGAATGACATACATTTGTCCTCCTTGATTGATAACGTAGTATTCCATCGTGTACTTATACCACATTTTATTTTCAGCTCATTGTCAGTTTTGGGGCATTTGGTTTGTTTCCAAATCTTGGAAATTGTAAACAGAACTGCAATAAACATGTGCGTACAGGTATCCTTTTGAATTAGTGTTTTCATGTCCTCTGGGTAGATTACCAGTAGTGGGATTGCTGGGTTGAATGGTAAGTCCACTTTCAATTGTTTGAGGGTTCTCCACACAGTCTTCCATAGTGGCTGGACCAGTTTGTACTTTCACCAGCAGTGTAAGAGGGTTCCTTTTTCTCCACATCTATGCCAACACTTGTCTGTTTTATTTATATGGGCCATTCTTACTGGTGTAAAATGGTATATCAATGTGGTTTTAATTTGCATTTCCCTGATTATTAGTGATTCTTTCATATGCCTGTTAGCCATCTGTATCTCCTCTTTGGTGAAGTGTCTTTTTAGTTCTTCTCCCCATTTTTTTTTTTTTTTTTTTTTTTTTTTTTTTTTTTTTTTTTTTTTTTTTTTTGTTTTTTTTTGCTTTGTTTTTGTTGCACTATAGGAGCTCTTTGTGGATCTTTGTTATCAGACCCTTGTCACTTGTCTGGAGGGCAAAAATTTTCTCCCAGTTGGTTGGGTTTCTTTTTGTTTTGTTTATTGTCTCTTTTGCTGTACAGAAACTTTTTCAGTTTGATATAATCCCAGCTGTTTGTTTTCCTTCATTTTTTTGCCAGCCATAGCTGTTTCCCAAAATGGATTTCTGAGGTGAAATTCATGAAGGGTTTTGCCCAGATTTTCCTCTATGTGTTTTATGGTTGCAGGTCTCACTTCCAAGTCCTTTATACATTTTGAGTTGATTTTCATACAAGGTGGGAGGGTGTTGTCCTGGTCCATTTTTTTTTTTTTTACATGTCTTGATCCAGTTTTCCCAGCACCATTTACTGAAGAGGCTATCCTTCTTTCAGAGTGCGTTTTTTTGCTCCTTTGTCAAAGATTAGTTGACCATATATGTCTGGTTTTATTTCTGGGTATTTGATTCTGATCCATTAGTCTGTTTGTCTGTTTTTGTACCAGTACCATTCTGTTTTAAGTATTATGGCTTTCTAAGTATAGTGTGAAGTCTGGAATAGTAATACTTCCATTCTCTCTTCTGTTTGTCAAAAGGGTTTTGGCTATTTGGGGGTCTTTTGTTGTTCCATGTGAATTTCAGCAATTTTTGTTTTATCTCTTTAAAACATGTCATTGGGATCTTTATTGGAATTGCGTTGAATCTGTAGATTGCCTTTGGTAGTATGACCATTTTGATAATGTTGATTTTTCCAATCCATGAACAGGGAATGTCTTTCCATTTTTTAACATCATCTTTTATTTCTTTTAAGAATGTTTTATAGTTTTCTTTGTATAGGTCTTTTTACTTCTTTTGTTAGATTTATTCCCAAGTATTTAATTTTCTTTGGTGCGATGGTAAATGGAGTGTTTTTTAAAATTTCTTCTTCTGATTGATTCTTTGCATATATGAATGATATTGATTTTTGTGTGTTGATCTTGTATCCAGCTACCTTACTGAATTGGTTTGTTATTTTAATTAGCTTTTCTGTTGATTTTTCTGGTTTCTCTATGTAGAGTAGCATATCATCTGCATATAATGACAGCTTTATTTCTTCTTTCCTGATTTGGATTCCTTTTATGTCTTTCTCTTGTCTTATTGCCCTAGCTAGGACTTCCAGAACTATGTTGAAAAGGAGTGGAGAGAGTGGGCATCCTTGCCTGGTTCCAGACCCTAATTGAAATGGTTTCCGTTTTTCCCCATTGAGGATGATATTTGCTGTGGGTTTGTCATATATAGTTTTTATTATGTTGAGGAATGTTCCTTTTATACCAGTTTTTTCCAGGGCTTTCATCATGAAAGGATGCTGAACTTTATTGAATGCTTTTTCCGCATCTATTGATATGATCATATGGTTCCTGTTTTTCTCTTTGTTGATGTGATGGATTATGTTGATTGTTTTTTGGATGTTGAACCATCCCTGTACCCCTGGGATGAATCCCACTTGGTCATGATGGATGATCCTTTTTATGCAATGTTGGATTCGGTTTGCCAGGATTTTGTTTAGAATTTTTGCATCTGTGTTCATTAGGGAGATTGGTCTGTAGTTCTCTTTCTTTGCACTATCTTTATTTGGTTTTGGAATTAATGTAATGTTTGCTTCATAGAAGGTATTTGGTAGCTTTCCTTTCTCAATTTTCTGAAAGAGTTTTAACAGTACTGGTGTTAGTTCCTTTTTGAAAGTTTGGTAGAATTCATTTGTGAAACCATCTGGACCTGGGCTCTTGTTTTTAGGGAGAGTTCTGATGGCTGCCTCAATTTCACTACTTGTGATTGACCTGTTAAAGTTCTCTATTTCTTCTTTGTTCAACTTTGGATGATTGTATTGTTCTAGGAATTTGTCCATCTCTTCCAGGTTGTTGTATTAGTTTGCATATAGATGTTCGTCATAGTCTCTAAGTATCTTTTGGATTTCTGCTGCGTTTGTTGTAATATCTCCCTTTTTGTTTATGATCCTGTTTGAGTTTTCTCTCTTCTTTTCTTTGTAAGCCTTGCAAGGGGTTTATCAGTTTTATTTATTTTGTCAAAGAACCTGCTTTGGTTTTGTTTATCTTTTCAATGGTCTTTTTGGTTTCTATTTCATTAATCTCTGCTTTTATTTTTGTTATTGTCTTCTGCTGGGTTCTGGATATTTTTGTTGCTCTTTTTCTAGGTCCTCAAATTGGGAGAGTAAAGTATTTCTTTGGGCTGTTTCAATTCTTTTTATTTGGGCCTGTGTTGCTATGAACTTTCCTCTTAATACTGCTTTTGCTGCATCCCACAGATTTTGGAACATTTTGTCATCTTTGTCATTTGTCTCCATGTATGCCTTAATTTCTCCTTTGATTTTCTCTTTTACCCAGGGGATGGCTGTCTGGATCTGTGGCAACAGTGATGCAAGGAAGGGACCCTCCCCCAAAGGCCTGGTGCCAGCACCAGTGACTGCCCTTTCTCCTCCTCCTCCTCCTCCTCCTCCTTCTTCTTTTTTTTTTGAGATTAGGTCTTGCTATTTTTGCCCATGGAACTGCAGGCTCACATTGCCTGGGGTACCACGAACTCAAGCAATCCCCAGCCTCAGCTTCCCAGGCACCTGGGATTACAGGCGTGTGCCACCACACCCAGCTATTTTTTGGGACTAGGTCTTGCTGTGTTGCCCCAAGTAGGACTCGAACTGCAATCCCTAGCCCCAGCCACTTCATAGGCTGAAGCATATAGGCACGAGCCACCATGCCCGGCTGACTGTCCTTTCTTCTGAAGGGGGCCCTCATCTTTTTGGGGCACAGGCTGCTAGAATTGTCTATAGCCCAGCAACCTTCTCTGCCTGGGATGTTGAGACTTGGGGAACAACCATAGCTCCTGGATATCCCTGGGATTTTGGGGGGCTGATAGAAAAGACTTGATGCCTCCTGAGTGTGTCTGGGTGTGCAGGGCACTGGAGGCTTTATGTCATCATCCTCTCCAGACCAGGTGGTGTCAGCCTCATATTACCAGTGAGGAAACTGAAACTCAGAGAGGTGAGGGGAGGCTGTGGCCTTGCTGCTTTGGGGTGGACATGAAATGTTGGCAAAAACCTTGAGCCCAGCATGCATCTGATAACTTACCTCAGATCAGAGCTGCCTTTGGTGACTCACCTATGAGGTGGTCATCTTGCCAGGCTTGCTCCCCCATCCCACTCAGTGTGAGGAATATATATACATGTTCCTTGTGTAAACTCAAAAGGCACATGGCGTAAAAGACAATAGTGTCCTCTCTGCCCTTCTGATCTTATTCCTCAGAGGAAATCACCATTAGCAGCAAGGTGGTGTCATTACAACCATCTTTCTGTACATGCATAAATAGATAATAGAACTATGTACATTTTTTTAGTATAAATGGGTTTTAGTACTGCTCTATAATAGGTTTTCACTCAACAGTAAGTGGCAGATGTCTTTGCAGATAGGTAATGCTCCTGCCCTGTCTGTCGACTGTGCAGTGGATCAGCTGGACAACTGCCCTGCCTAGTTATCCATTTTCTTCCTCCCTTCCTCCCTTCCTATTTGTCTAGTTGGTTTGCCTCCCAGAGAGAACCTGTAAGATCTGACCACTTCCCACCACCTCTGTTTTCCTGTCTCTTATGTGGATCATGGTGTGTCGTACCTAATCTCTTCTTCCACCCTGCCCAGTAGCCTGTTATGAACCAAATTGCTTCTCTGCTCAAATGCTCTGTCAGAGGAAGGGCCACTGCCCTCCCTTGGTCTTGGGGGCTCTCTGTGGCCAGTCATCCTGCTCCATTTTTGGACTTTGCCTCTCACTGCCATCCCCCATGCTTGCCCTGCTGTGCTGGGCTCTCTGCTGGTATCTGAACATGTGATGTGTGCTGCTGCTTCTGTGCCTTGGGAGTTACCGTTCACTGGTGGAATGTTCTTCCTGGAAAGCTGTGTGAAACCTGCTCTTAGTTCCTTCAGTTTTGTGCTTAAATGTTGTGAAGACCTTCCGTGACCATCCCTCTCTAGATTAATTTCTTAAAATAATTAAAAAAATATCAAGGTACCCCAAATCAAAGTCACATTGTGCTTGTTGATGGAATAATAGTTTCCCCTCCCAAATTTGCATGATGAAAAAGACATCTCTGTTTAGTTAGGCTATTTATGTGCCTGTACTGCCCTGAAAGGGAAGAAAAAGGCACCGCTGATTAGAAGTCCTTAGGGGGTCAAAGAATGTCCAGAGAGGCAGTAGTTCCACAAGCAAGCTAGAAAGAGAGGAGCGTATGGGCAGAGGGTGATGT
Source organism: Uropsilus gracilis (assembly GCA_004024945.1). Classification (NCBI taxonomy): domain Eukaryota; kingdom Metazoa; phylum Chordata; class Mammalia; order Eulipotyphla; family Talpidae; genus Uropsilus; species Uropsilus gracilis. Next base: position 71,825 of record PVHY01005496.1, read on the forward strand.
CTGAGTGAATGATAATGACAGGGGATTCCTGTTGGCAGATGACAAGGTCTAGGCCATAACTCTGGGTGACCCAGGCTCAGTTGGGGAGGAGGATCATGGAATGAGGTGGTCAAGGAGGCAGTGGTCTGCATGTGGAGGTCAGCCATGTGGAGGCTTATTGCCAAGGAGAAGGAGGGAAGGCATGTTGGGGGAAGGGCACTTGCCAGGTACCTAAGCCCTAGGTGAACATGTGGTCGATCATTGAGAACATGTGGAGGCCGTTGGAGGTGGACAAGTAAAGTGACAACAGAGGGGACAGGGACTCCTTTTTCCATTCCTTGGACCCTGGGGAAGTGACAGCTTCCATGGAAAGTCAGATGGTAGCAAAGTTGTTGAGTAGAGGCCGATGATATGGGAGAGTTTCTTTTTAGTAATTAAATTTATTATATCATTGCTCATTTTTGTGTAGTGTTTGGTTTCCTCCACCTTCCATGTGGACCCTGTATTTCTCTTACCACTGCAGTACCTGTGATCCATCACCACAGTGCCTTGTGCTATTCCCTGTTTTGAAATTTCTTCTCCCCCTTCCCTTGCTGGATGCCTCAGATCTTTGGTCAGCTTGCAAGTTTTATCTTTTTTCTGACCCTTTGTTTGAGTTTTCTATATTTCACATAGAAGTGAAACAAACTGCCCAACATTTATCTTTTCCCTTCTGACTCATTTTGCTTAGCATAATGCCTCCCAACTCCATCCATGTTGCCACAAATGGTGTGAGTCTATCTTTTTGACTGCTGAGTGGTATTCCATGTATATATACCACATCTTGATCCATTTATCTGTTTAGGGCCATTATATTGTCTCCATAATTTAACAATTTACAAATTGTACTGCAATAAATATAGGAATACAGATTTTCTTTCAAATCAGTGTTTTTCTGTCCATTGGTAGATTCCTAGGAGTAGAATCGCTGGGTCATATGGTAAATCTGTCCATTTTTTGTGTTATGAGAGTCTTCCACACAGCTTTTCATGGTGGTTGGACCAGTTTGCATTCTGACCAGCAGTATGAAAGGGTTCCTTTTTCACCACATCCTCACCCGCATTTCTTGTTTCATTTTTTAATATTAACCATTCTCACAGGTGTAAGGTGGTGTATCATTGTGGTTTTAATTTGTATTTCCTTTATTTTAAGTGATGCTGAACATAGTTTCATATGCCTGTTGGCCATTTGCATTTCTTCTTTAGGGAAGTTTCTTTTTAGCTATTCTGCCCATTTGTGACTGGACTGTTTGTTTTTGTTGAATTTTATGAATCTTTGTAGGTCTTTGATATCATCCTGATGATGCAGGAGAATTTTAAAATTACAGAGCTTTATTTCTAGAACACCCAGGGGAAGGTTGGGGTGTGACAAACTCTATCCTAGAGGCTTACACATAATGAAACTTCCTAGTTGAAAATTTCAGACATCCTTAATAATGTCATATATTTCTAGCATTTTATACTTATTTCTCTGTACAGTTTACCAACATAGGTATAATTAGCATCTGATGGAGGCCCAAGAAATTGCTACTTCCCTTCTAAATGTAATGATTCCATGTAATCTCAGCTGCTGCATTACTTGCCAAGTCTGAACGAAAATACCGTTGGCACTAACTGCACCCCTTCTCTCCATAAGCTCATACCTGGGTTCATGAGCCCTGTTTCGGTCTTGGTTCCCTCTGCCCCCACCACTCCTTGAGCAGCAGTACTGGCAGGGATGTCATTACTGGATAGAGAGCATGTAAAATGCCCAGCAGTTTTTCCAGGGCGCAGTAGGATTTGTTGTTTTTTTTTTTTTAATCAGTAAGACATTGTGGTGGCAGTGGGGTGTCCAAGCCGCTGGTCCTGCCTCCTTGGGATATCGCCTAACATCCCCCTCTCTGAAAACTGTCGCCATGGGGGCAGGAAGTTGATGCACAGTCATGAATCACAATGCGAGAGTGGCTCATAATTGCCTTATATGTGTTTTCAGTTCTCAAATTTAAAACCATTTACTGCTGGGAACAGATGTTAAATTCAGGACGCTTGTCAATTGTTGGCGCTATACACAAAAAAGATGCTTAAAATTAGAAGCCTGATTGAATTTTAAGTACTGTGATCACAGTGGTTGGAACTGAAATAATTGAAATGGTAAACAGTTTTTGTGGGAGATGTGAGTAAGCAACGGAGAGATAAGTTGAACTTGAATTTGAAAATCCATGATGCGAGTTATAATGGGGATTCTACAATAGTCCTTCAGTTAATTAATACTTAATTGTAACAGACTCTCTAGTAGTACTTAAGGACCATGTATACCAAATTCATTCATACTTAGGTGATCAAAAGAAAAGCCATGTGGATTAAATAATGTAAGGATGATAACCACCATATAGAGGGCATCAGCTAAGTTTATGTACGGATTTGCATCTTTATATAGTTACTGTTAGTGTCTAGGGCTGGGAAGGGATGCTAGAAGACCCCCTGCTTGGATTTTTAAAAAACATTTTATTTATTTTTTTGAGACTAGGTCTCTCTATGTTGCCCGGGATTGTCCCGATCCTGTGGACTCAAGTGATCCCCAGCCTCAGCCTCCCAGGTAGCTGGGATTACAGGCACCCACCACTGCGCTTGGCTGCTATTTCAAGACCAGGTTTTGCTATGTTGCCCAGGGTTGTCTTGAACCCATGAACTCAAGTGATCCCAGGCCTCTTGCCTCCCAGTGCTTGGACTACAGGCTCATGCCACCACACCTGACTTTTTAAAAAGAACATTAAAAAGAGCAAGCTTATTTAGAAAAGGAGAAAGGAAAAAAGAGAGACACCTGCATAGCCATAGGCAAGCAGGCAAGAGAGCTGCCCTGCTTGGGATGTTCAAAAATAAATTGTGATAAAAATTTATATAACATATACTTTCCCATTTTAACTAATTTTAACATTTACAACTCAGTGACATTAATTCACTATGCCCTGCAACCATCACTGGTGTCTGTTGCCAGCACCTTTTCATCACCCTAATAGAAACTCTGTGCTCATTAAATAATAATTCTCCATGTCTCCTCCCTCAGGCCCTGGAAACCTCTGTTCTACTTTCTGTCTTGAAAATATCTTGGCCAGATTTGGGCTGATGTTACCTCTGTCTCACCCTGGGCCCCAACTGATCACTGACAGCAAGATCCTCTATTCTCCCTGAGGTGACCCCTTTTGGGATGCACAGCCAGCCAGACACCACTGTACCCTGAATCACAAGGAGCATGTGCACTCAGAGAAAGTCTAGGTCTGCTCCTCTGCCCTGTGCCAGCTCCCTTCTCTGTTCCCCACTCGCCCACCTGCCCGCCAGGCTCGGGATGATTGGTTGCTACATACCAGCTGCAGCAGCTTCTCTTGCTCCTTTGGACACACAGGTTCTCATTCTCAGAACCCCTATCCCCAGTCTCCCCTGCTGTACAAAGCTAATTTCCAATCTTTCAGGTCTCTGCTTAGCAGTTCCCTCTCCCCTCCCCCTCTACCCTCGCCAGGGAGTTTTCTCTGATTCTGCTGTGACCTCCACTCTGCTGGGCCTGGTAACTGTGGCCTTGGGGGACTGCACATCTGGTGCCACAGCTCCACCCATGGCTGTCTGTGAGCTTGCCCATCTGCCCTGCTAGTTGGTGAACTGTGTATTATTATTATTATTTTTTTAGAGACTAGGTCTCGCTATGTTACCCGGGGTTTTCCTGAACCCACAGACTCAAGTGATTACTAGCCTTAGCCTCCCAGATAGCTGGGATGGCAGGCATGTGCCACCATACACGGCTGTGTATGTTTTTTTATGGGTAGAGGACTCTTAATGATTCAGATAGAGCTGGGTTTTATTTCAGGCTCTAGCACATATAGCTCTGTGACCCTGGTCTGTTACTTTCTCTCTGGGTCTTGGTTTTCTCATCCATGAATTGGGGATGACAGCCCCAGCCTCCTGGGGTGGTTGTGAGAATAAAATGAGGTGAACCAGGTGTTCACCGTAGGGCTGGCACACCACGAATGTTAAACACAGGCTGGGTAAAGTTTCTGTTCAGTTGTCATTTGGAACCCCTAAGATTCATGAATCTGGATTTCAGTCTTTTACACACTACCAGGCAGATGCTGATCTCATAATTCTCTTCTTCCCAGAGTAAAATCATCACTAATTATGAATCTTGTGGTAATTTTTTTGTGACCCAGTGAAAGGAGTTGGGAGGATATACTTCCTAGCTGGGGATGTTTTTGTTCCAGGTTATCCCTGATGCCTCATGACATGGCCTGGAAAGAAAACTAGTGTCTCATGTGGTGTTCAGGGTTTTGTTTGTGGTTTGAGCAGGTGGAAAGGACCTGTAGAAAGGACTTTGTGCCAATGACTCTTTGGCAGGAGAATGCTCCTGGAACTCTGTGTGTGTGTGTGTGTGTGAGGTATGTATGGTGTACAAGTGGTGCATGTGATATGTGTGTGGCATACGTGTGTATCATGTGGGTGTGGTGAGTGTGTATCTGTGGTGAGTGGTGTGTGGTATGCGTGTGGTGTGGTGTGTAGCATGTGCATGTGGTATGTGTGTCTGAATGTGTCTGTGGCAAGTGGTGTGTGAGTCATTGTGTGGTATGCATGTGGTATGTGCAGCTGCATACATAGTCAGGAAGGCCTCTCTGGGTTTGGTAGGGGCCTATGGTCAGCCCAGCTGGCTAATGTTGACTAAAGTTGCTGCCGTGACAGATGTTTTTTCATTTAGAGATTCACTTTGGGGTATTTAGTTGAAAAACTTGAGATAAACAGTCACTGCTCTGAGATTCATACTCTACATGAAAACCTCTTTATTAGCAATCTCATTTAATGGGCAGATAACCCAACGTTATGAAGGTTGTCATTCGCCAGGGACTGAATGCGCTTCATCAGCCAACACTGTGAACAGGGGCTGGGCTGCAGTCCTGGGAGGTCTCAGAGTTGCTCTCTGAGCAGCAACAAGGCTGTTGCTTATTAGGTGTTTGCTAGTGTTCACACCCTTCCACTCTGCCCCAGTCCTGCTGGTTTTGGTAGCCCATAAGCAGAATGTGCTTGAGCTTGGAGAGGGCACCAGACCTGGAAGCTGGGCTCTGTCTTTATTCTGTGACAACTTTTTCCTTTTCCTGGCCTGGTGCCCTTACTACTATCACTCAATGTATGTTATCAGAGATCCCTCACTGTCACTCCAGTTGCAGTGACTTTCCAGCTTTGTATAGGAGAATGGGAGGTCAGGGAATCTCTGAATTGTCTGTGATGAAAAGTGCTTTAAGCTTCAGAAGCTTTCTATTTATCTCCCTAACATCCAGGTTTAAAGCGTCTGTGAGAAGGTGGCTGCACAGAATTGGTTCTTTGAGGTCTACAGTGTTGTCAATAGAAATAAGATGCAGAGTTTATCAAAGTCCCCTCCTGTGATCTCATTCCTTTCATAGGTGTTTTGTTTCTCCAGAATATACTGGGCTCTGGAGAAATTGTAAGGATGTTGGTAAACACATCTAGAATGCCCATTACTTCCTCAAATACACCACTTACTTGGGATTAGTGGCCTTGGTGTCTGGTTAGCCTTTTCCATATTGTGTCTGGAATAGTGTTTCCCCTCAAAATCTCAGTTGCTAGTGTTCTTTAAACAAGTAAGGAAAAGAAAAGATTGTTAAAATGAGCCAAAGTAGAATAAATACTGAAGGTGACTTCACCTATCTTACCTAACTTTGTAAGATCATTATACTGATCTGTATTTCCATATTTTAGCTCATTATTCCACACATACTTGTAGATCCAGTCAGCATGCTGTGAGTTGCTCTAGTTAAGTGGAACTGAAAATCGGAACATGCGGTTGCCCAGTGACCACAGGGACACTAATCTGTGTAACACCTGACTGGTTAACAGATGGAATTCTGGTTATAGAATCTTTTAGGGCCAACAGTTGTCTTCACAATAATTCTCACAACTGAAGCATGGCTGTTCATCTGTCAAGCCCCTGTCTAACCTCCTCAGCTGTATCCCTGGATTTATAGAACTGGTCGTGGATGTGTGCATCTGGCTCTCCATTCCTCTGCACCAGATTTTTTTTGTGTCCTGCTCCTTAGTAGGAAGAGTGGACCTCACCTGGTAGGGCAGGTCATTGTGGGTCACTTTGCAAAAGCTCAGGGAACACTGTTGCCCGGTGAGGAAGTTGTACACAGTGACTGACCCCAAGTCTGTGGAGATGGTTAGTTTCTGGGGTGGGGTCTGCAAGGGCACCAGAAATGTCTCTGAATTTTCAACAGAAATACTGTCACCAGCAGCTTACATTTCTATTGTGTGCATCTCCCATCCCCAGGGAGTATCTGCCAAGTGTGGTCATGGTGTTACAGGGCTTCACTTTCTTCCTTGATGGGCCCAGGGCCCAGACAGACCAAAGCTGTACAGAACCTAGGAGGATTTTTTGAGGCTTCCCCATGGAGTCTGTTTAGATTTGCTCAGCTTTTAGCTAACTTTTGTCTCCCATATCTCTTGCTTGGAAAATCCCTCAGAGGCAAACCAGCATGGCTTGCCATCCTATCTTGGAGTGACCAGAGAAAGCTGGTCCTGAGAAGTTCAAAAGGCCTTGGAAGAGTCTGCCGCAGGGAAAGTAGCCGAATGTTCCTCATTCCAGATGGGAAGATGATGGCTCACCATTTTTCATCCTCCTAGTTCCCAGAAGCGGCAGCATACTTATTCCCTAGGTGAGGAATCAGTGCCTGGGACCAGCAGGCTGTGCCAGAGGATGAGCCTTCTGTCACAACACTGTAAGAGCAATTTCAGGTTGGATGGAGGCCCTGGCCAGGGTCCAGCATTTAAGGACAGCATGAGACATCCCACTTTTTGGTCAATGAAATATTTGTAAATGTTGGTCAGTTTAAAATCTGTGCCTGGATCTGATCCAGCAATTCTAGGAATTTACCCAAAGGAAACAAAAACACTAGCTTGAAAGGGAACCTGCACTACTTTATTGCTCATGGGTGTGGCCTGGGTTAGAAGCTCTGGCTGGTTGCAAGTTCTTGGTAAACCTTAATCCCAGAGAAGCGAAGGTAAGGGCAAGAGGCGGGGGAGCTGTGGGGCGACAGCAAATCCTTATTCCCTGTGCCCTTTCTGCACCACAGTCCCCATCATCCCTTAAGGGGATCTTATCAGTGTGACCCCTGTCCTTTTTTTGTGGCCCTTGCCTCTTTAGCTCTTTATTGGACTCTGCCAGACCTGTCCCAGCTTTTCTACTTCAGAAAAATATCTCGGGCACATCTCCATACCTCTGTCTTTCCCATTTCCCTCCCCTCCACCCTTGGGGTTTTCCAGTGACTCTTTAGGGCCTGGAGGAGATGTTATCTGCAAGCAAAGGGGCCAATTTTCAGATAAGGAACTGGCTCAGCTGGAAAGACCTAGTTAGCCTCAGTATCTCTGTCCTTAGCAGATCTGACATGAAGCTAGAGCTTCTTGAACTGGGTGGCTTGCGGTGACTGATCTTGACCCCAACTGCTCTTCTGTGGTGGACTGCCAGAGCCCTTTGTGGTGGTACTTGTGTGTTTAGTCACACCCTAAAGTTCCTGGTGTTTCTGCTCTTTGCCCCTCACACTCCAGACTGAGAACTCAAGCCTGTTATGTCTCAGCCATGTGTGCTGCCTGGTCACTGCTAAAAGATCAAGAAGGTACCTGGATGGGCAATAGTTGAGGTTGGGGCTAAGGACATCAATGTTTTCACTCAAAGCTGGTAAAAATTGTTCTGGATAGACAAAAAAAAAATTTTCTTTATATATATATTTCACATTTTTGTATTTTCCCGGATCACCCACCGTCTTCTCTCCTTGACCATTCCCTCCTATCTCCCATCCTACCCCCTCCAGTTGTGTACTTTAGTTTGATTGTTAGCTTGTTTTGACTTTTCCTCCTGGCCTTTTGCTTGTTTTTCCTATGTCCCAAACATTAGTGATACCTTTTGGTTTCTGCCTTTTTCTTTCTGCCTTGTTTCTGCTAATATAATTTCTTCTAGGTACATCCATGTTATAATAAATTTGTTAAATTTGTCATTTTTAATTGATGAGTAATGTTCCATTGTGAATATATACCACATCTTTTTCATCCATTCATCTGTCTTGGGGCATATGGATTGTTTCCATGTCCTTGCAATTATAAATTGCTGCAGTAAACATCTGAGTACAGGTTAGACAAAAATTTTTTTTTACTGTCCCCCAGAAGCTGAAAACAAGGGGACCATAAATAGTCAAGACAAATTTCTTTGAAGCTCACATTTGAGGTGGGAGGTGGAGATTTGATAATCAAATTCTTTCTGAACACCACATCCATCAGCAGGCCTGTGAGCTTCTGACCTGGGACGTTCCTCCAGCTAGATTTCAGCACTGTCTGATACAACGGAGCACAGAGATTCAGTTAATACCTGTAATTTCCAAAAAAGTCAATTTATTATTTATTTATTTTTAATATACAATTTTATTTTGTTCTTTAGGTTACAACCTCTCTGTTATATATTTTCCCCCTCCCTCCTCCCTCTGGTGCCCCTTCCATTCTCTCAGACTCCACTCTTTGTTGTTTATTAGCTGTGCTGAGTCCATCAGTCTCTTTCCTATGTTAGTGTCTTCTCTGGGTGAGGGATGGCATTGTTGGGTCCAGGCGAACCTTACTGTTAGATTTTCAGTCTTAAGTTTGTGTTGGCTGGCCAGGTTATATTTGTTTGTGATCTGTCCATGTTTTTTAGCTGCAGACCGTCCTCTCCAATCCAATCCTGTTTCTATTGCTTTGCTGCTTTTCCTTATGGCTCTGGTGTCGGGCTTTGGGGGTCTTGCCCCCAGCCAGTGTTGGTCAAGAAGTTTCTCTGTGAGTTCAGGCTTCTGCGAGTGGCCCTTGAAGATCATCTCCTCTGCTTCAGTTTGCAGTTTTGATGTGGGGCCCATTATCCCCTCTTTGGTCATCTCCTCATCTCCCATAATGAGGGGAGGGTGTGTTGCTCTCCTTGAATATATCTCCAAATTGAAGTCCCGGGTTTTGGCCTGGCGAGTGTAGAAGTGCGCATGGTGACATCGTGTCTCTATGGTTGTTTTTCTGGTCTTACATGCACTGGTTCACTTGGTTGTCCATCTGCTGTGTCCAGCTCAGGTCTGTGGGCTGGACTAAAAAAAGTCAATTTAGGTTTCGCAATTGGACCATGGGGTAGGGATGAAGCAAGTGCCTAAGGAGCTGATGAGTATCTTTAAAGGGAACTGGGGTTTCAGGCTCAGACTTTATTATTATTTTTTAATTGTATTTTTATTGAGGAAACATTGGTTTACAACTCTGTATATGATCTGGAGGGGCAGGTTCACCCCTCTTCAGATGTATGTCACCACACCATGCCCACCACCAAAGTACCCAGAGCCCCCCACCACAATCCATGGGACCCTCTCCACCCTTTTCCCTCCCCACTCCTTCCTTCTCTATTGGCCTCAGTTTTACAATCAGATTTCTAGGGTTTCTTTTAGTTTAGTTTCTCTGTTTAAGCTGCAGGTTTTATTTTTGTTTTTATTAAATTTATTATATTATTATTATTTTTTAAATTTCTCCCCTTACGTGTAGTCACCATAATTTTCCCACACCATAGCACCCATGATCCACCACCCACAGTCCTTTATGATCCTTATTTTTATCCCTTTTCCTCTCTCTCTCCCCTCCTGGATGTCTCAGAGCTATGGTCTTTTTGCAAGTTTTGTCTTTTATCTGACCCTTTGTTTGGTTTCTCTGTATTCTACATAAAAGTGACACCATGCAATATTTATCCTTTTTCCTTCTGATCTATTTTGCTTAGTATAATCTCTCCCAGTTCCATCCATGTTGTCACAAATGGCATGAGTTTATCATTTTTGATTGCTGAGTAGTACTTACAGTGTTGTGACAGAAGACAGTCCTCTGACTCAGCTTGCTGGTCCCAAGCACTGGTTCCTCATCTAGGGAGTAAGTACCCTGCTGCTTCTGGGAGCTAGGAGGATGAGAAATGGTGACCCATCATCTTCCCATTTGGAACGAGGAACATTGGCTCCTTTTCCTGTGGCAGACTCTTCCGTGACCTTTTGCCCTTCTTAGGCAGGCTTGGTGTGAGGACATGACAGTCTTTGAAAGGGTGGAGGCAGGGAGGTGCCACAGATAGAAGAGAGTTCAGCTCCTGCGAGTTGTTAGAAGCACATGGCCTGAGAGTATGGGGTGACAGAGAAATCATGAAGTTTTAAATATGACATTGGAATGTCCAGAACAAACTTAGCCATTAAAAGTGGAGCACTTAAGCATGCCAACCACACCTGACTGGTGTCTCAAATTTAGGAACACATGTATCATCAGTCTTCCAATACCTGGAACTCTGGGGAGTTTGGAAAGACAGCCTCCTCCTCTACCCAGTCCCCCACACCCCCATGCCATCTTTTTTTTTTTTTTTAAATTTTTTACAATTCATGATTGTATAACTGCTGATTCCCATGGGAATACACCACCACACCACATCCCCCCTGGTCACTTTGCCTCCTTTCTTTTTGTTGTTTGTCCATGTTTAGCCCTTTAGTCTTTTTTTTTTCTTTTATGGATCTATTTCCTCATTCTTTTTTTTAATTTTTATTTTTTATTGATTTGTCACAATTGTGCATAAATTGATCCCCCCTCCTCCCTCCATATCCCCCCTCTGTATCCCCCCTTCAGTCACTCCTTCTCCCATTTTTCTGCAAATTGTTGGTTGGTTAAGTTGATGTTCAGTTGTTGGTTGTTTGGCCTGTTGTTTACCTCCCCCGCCATCTTCCCCCTCCTCCTCTCTCACTCCATGGTTCAGTCCCATTGGTT
>PVHY01005497.1:0-82670 GCA_004024945.1 Uropsilus gracilis
TCACTACATTGCCCCGAGCTGGGCTCGAACCATGATCCTTGGTTCCTACTGAGGTTTCCTAGGCTGCCGTTTACAGGCACGTGCCACTGTGCCCAGTCTATGATAAAATAACCACTTCAGTTGAGAAATGTCATCTTTATTATTATTGAATTGCTACTATATTTGAGATACATACACTTTAAATTTCTTCACTTTTTTCTTTACAACAATATGAATTCTGTAAATGGGGAACCTGAATTTTTAAAGTTCTGACTTAAAAGACTACATACACTGGTTTGTAAGTAGAAATAATATATTTCCAATTCTGCTACTTGTTCTTCTTTTAAAATATGTAAAAGTTATAAGCAATATGTAAAGCAATAAAATTTTAATGGTAGTTCCAACTCTATTTAATCAATGTAAAAATTAGTATTTTTCCCCACTGATGGAAAATCATTGCAATATAAGCAAAATATATTTTTTCTGTAGGTGTCTGTGTGCTGAAAAATTACTCTTTAGGACTAAACTGTGTACTCCTATTGGGGGGTATCCTATGGATAGTATGTGCAACAAAAAAATATTTTTAATTCAAATTCCTTTCTCTCTACGGTATAATTCTTTCTTCTTAATATATAATCCTCACAAGCTTTTGAAAAGTTATAAACTGTTTTCTAGTATACGAATAATGATAGAATTGTGAGTTTGAATGGAGTGCCTCAATGTGATATAAAATTGCAATCCATGGGTTATTTTTGAAGATCTAGATGAAAGTTTCACATTGTGATAAATTTAACTTCACACTATTCATAGGCTGTCTTGATAGAAAACAGAAATAGTTGTAGAAAATTTTATTTTTCACGCTAATGAAAAAGATTTTTCCAGTCTATGTTAGTGTTATTTTCAAGTTAGTATCTTAAATATTGTGAATCCACAACTAATAATTGAATTTAAGTGAGATTTTTGTATTGAATGTTAGTTGCATTTTAGGTTTTCAAATAAATGTTTTAGAATCTCCCTGGATAGTTAGCAATTCTTAAGACTTAATGGAATCTTCCATACTCTATGTGAAATTACAGAATGATTTCATGGGGAGATGGTTAGATTATTTTATATACACATATATGTATATTTCCATAACTTCCCCCACATAAAATGAAGCGATGGTAATATTAAAGGAATTTTTCATAAAGTGATGTAATAGAGACACAGGTTAAACATCCCAAAGCATCAAATTTTTATCAACTACTATCATTATGTTGTACCCAAAACTGCTATCTGTAGATTTATCTTAAGCAGCTTCTATAGACTTGATCATAAGCTACTTTTGAATAGATACTCTGTCTTACAGATCTATCTCATAATACATTACACTATATGTATGCTACAGACATAAATATAGATATATACACTATATATAGTACATCAAGGTATATAACAGCCCACACTCTCAAGATAGAATATAGGTTACATGTAACTGTGTTCTAAGATGGATTATATAGCATATTGATTTCTAAACAACACTTAATCATTGGGCCTCACAATTCACAAAGATTATTAGTTCCTAGTATCCACTTTTCTGCGGACAAGTAGATTTCAGATTTGGCCATCATTCATACCTTCCTTGGTCCAGAAAGTGGAACTCTAGACTCAGAGTCTCTGATCTTAACTGACTCTTTCATCTCTCAATATAGTATATACATACTCAATCACCTTTATTCATAATCCTTTAGATCATTGCAACTACTCTGGCTTTATTTATCTCTGTCACCAGCTACCTTTATTTGCATAATACTTATGACATAGATCAGAAGTTCTTAACATTTTAATATCCAAAACTTTTTCAATTTTCATTTCATCTTGATACTTGGATTTCATGATAAGGATTTTTTAACCATATGTAGGTTATTGCAGTTTTTTCAACTCAATATATATACACATATGTATATGTGTGTATATATAGTGATATATGTACTCAGTACATAGTATATGTGTATATATACCTATATAGATATATACTCAATATACATGCACACACATATATATTCCAATATATATAGATTTATCTTAAGCAACTTATATCACAATATACACACATACATACATACATATATGTATGTGTATGTATATCACAATATAGTGTATATATATATTGTGTATATATAGCAATAAATATACATAGGTGTATGTCTATGTATATTTGTAAGAGGAACAGTGAGTACATATATAACCAAATCAGTGGTAGAAATTGGAGCTTTCTAAACTCCACTCCCCAGAGAAAGCAATTGGTGGTGAAAGGGGCAGAATTTGGGCAATTAAACCATGGAACTGTAGCCAATTAAACTGCTGGGCTTTTGGCATTTAAAAAGTAAAAAAGTTCTTGGGACATTAGCTATTGAACTGCTTATACTTTGTCAGTTATGCAGTTGGTTCTTAGTGGTTGGTAAAGAGTGATGTTTTTGGAAAAGCTGCCAGTGTATTACATATGGCTTCAGTTTGCACCACAGTCTCTACTTAGGGCAGAACCGTGTCTTCTGTCTGGGGTAGGGCAGTGTCTTCCTCTGGCCACACACTTGTCTATGAATCCTCTCTTTCTCTCAGCTCCCCCTTCTTTTCTCTCTTCCTGTTATTGTGGTTACTCGCATGTGTCTTTTGGGGTCATATCCTGCATCTTAAGCACATAGGGGAGAACACACCAATTGGGTCAATCTCAGTCCCCCAGTTTTGCTCCATTTCTTACTGAGCAAGTGGTAAGTAGTATAAATAATGATGATGAAGAAAGGAAGGATGATATGACATTTGCTTTGGGCAACACCCAGAAGTTCTTGGTACATTTCAATTTTTTTTATTTATCACACCACTTTTAGTGACAGGTTATTTTTTAAATTTGTTTATCATTTACATATCTATATGACTTTCAGAATACATTTTCTCACCTCCATATGTACAGATCAGATTCCACTCAACTTTCACCAAAAACTCTTGTGCCTGTGTCTTCATTCTAGACTTAAAAAAAATATATATTATTTTGAGGTGAAATTCATGAAGGGTTTTGCCCAGATTTTCTTCTATATATTTTATCATTGCAGGTCTCACTTCCAGGTCCTTTATCCATTTTGAGTTAATTTTTGTACAGGGTGTGAGGGTGTTGTCTTGGTCCATTTTTCTTTTACAAGTTTTGATCCAATTTTCCCAGCACCATTTACTGAAGAGGCTATCCTTGTTCCAGGGTATGTTTTTTGCCCCTTTGTCAAAGATTAGTCAACCATATATGTGTGGATTTATTTCTGGGTATTCGATTCTGATCCATTGGTCTGTTTGTCTGTTTTTGTACCAGTACCATGTTGTTTTAAGTATTATGTCTTTGCAGTATAGTTTGAGGTCTGGAATAGTAATACTGCCATTCTCTCTTCTGTTTGTCAAAAGGGTTTTGGTTATTTGAGATCTTTTGTTTTTCCATTTGAATTTCAGTAATTTTTGTTCTATCTCTTTAAAATATGTCATTGGGATCTTTATTGGAATTGCATTGAATCTGTAGATTGCCTTTGGTAGTATGACCATTTTGATAATGTTGATTTTTCCAATCCATGAACAGGGAATGTCTTTCCATTTTTTAACATCATCTTCTATTTCTTTTAAGAATGTTTCATAGTTTTCTTTGTATAGGTCTTTTACATCTTTTGTTATGTTAATTCCCAAGTATTTGATTTTCTTTGGTGCAATGGTAAATGGGGTGTTTTTTCTAATTTCTTCTTCTTCTGATTGATTCTTTGCATATATGAATGCTGTTGATTTTTGTGTGTTGATTTGGTATCCAGCTACCTTACTGAATCAGCTTATTATTTCAATCAGTTTTTCTGTCGATTTTTCTGGGTTCTCTACATAGAGTATCATATCATCTGTGTACAATGATAACTTTATTTCTTCGTTCCCTATTTGGATTCCTTTTATGTCTTTCTCTTGCCTTATTGTCCTAGCTAGGACTTCCAGAACTATGTTGAAAAGTAGTGGAGAGAGTGGGCATCCTTGCCTGGTTCCAGACCTTAATTGGGATGGTTTCAGTTTTTCCCCATTGAGGATGATATTTTCTGTGTGTACATGTACACGATGGAATACTATGCATCCATCAAGGAGGACAAACATATGTCATTTGCAGCAACCTGGATGGAACTAGAAAGACTCATATTAGCAGAAATAAGTAAAAAAGAAAAAGAGGAGTACAGGATGGTCTCACTTATATGATGGATATAGGGAAAAACAAACAAACAAATAAGAAAAATGAAAACTACCAATGGGACTGAACCATGGAGCGAGAGAGGAGGAGAGGAAGAAGGTGGGGGAGGTGAAGAGCACAAAATATCAGAATGGTTAACAAATGTTAGTGAAGCGGGAAAGCCCTGGGGTACACAATAATGGGCTAATGTAATATAAATATACATATATATGCAAATTTAAAACTATCTATATTATTTTATATCCTTCTATCTTCAGTAATCTTTGCATAGGTGTGGTTCTCCCACCAGTAATGCACCTACATATTACCACCCAGTTCTTCTATGTATCCCCTCTCCCTCTTTCATTGCAAGGCATAGCTTGATTGTCACCCCACAGGTCTCAACTTTTTCCTTGAACAATGTCTCTTTCCTGGATTAGAATCTTTTAGTGTGGGGAGTGGTTTTCTGGACTCCTTGATTTTGGAACTTCCTATAGTATAGGAGACTGTCCCATGTTCTCCAGATCAGTGTGGTCTCCGGGTTCTATGCTTCCTCATTTATATTGACTGTCCCATCCATTATGATGACTGCCACATGATACTGCTTCTGCATCTTTTATTTCTGGTGCTGAGAACCCAACTTCCAGCCAGTGTTAATGGAGTTCCCTGTTAGGGACGCCTCTTATCTCCTTTCAGGGTTTTCAGTCCTGCTTTGAGACTCCAGTCACATCTTTGATGTTTTCCTTCCTCAATTGGAAAAGGATTCTCTCACAGTCTTTTTTTTTTTTTTTTTTCATGTTTCTAACCATGCTCTGTTTAGGTCCACCCCAGATGATGACTATACTCATGGGTTTTGATTTGTCCTTTCATCTTCTGAAGATCTGGACTTCCTGATTTGCTGATGCTTTACCCAATCTGAATAAAGTGAGAGTAAACCAGAGGTTGGTCTCCCACATTTGCCCAAATCTACCTCCTCATCTCTCAACTGTGGCCTAGATCTTGAAGGAGTATGCTAAGGCCCCCCTAAGGTCCAGGCAGTATAAGAGTGCCTGACATATCTTTGAGAGTCAGTTTTCATGCTTAAATGCTGTATGATATTAAGAAATTACTTACATATTAATTGTGTAGCACTGAGGTTTTGTATATTTAGCGAGAATTGGTTATATATGATGATTTCAGGGATATAGTTCACATTTCTTCAAGTGTATGTTACCATATAACACCTCCCACCCAGGCACCCATCATCATTCTGTTTTTATTTGTTGCTGTTTTCTAGAAAGTAAGTTTAATACAGTGATTTTAGATTCTATTTGTGGAGGTTATTTAAGTAGTGTTTCATAAATATAACTTTTTAGACTTCTTAGTAAATTCTTAGCCTGCTTAATTGGGAAAATTCCTTTACAGAAGCAATCACAAATCAAATTCAATGCAGATGAGTCACCCTGAGACTATTTTCCTTCTTGCCAGTACAGCTGCAATAGAAAAATAGATCACAAAGCATTTAAATCTACTAAGAGCAGTCGAAGGAAAACTAACTGCTGCTTGGTACATGGCCAGAACCACAGGTTGGTTGGGATTTTCCAATAATTTTCACTTTATTACTTTTAGGTGTTTTTTTAAAAAATTTATCTTTTAAAATGTGAAATTAAAACAAAATCAATTTAGAAGGCATTGCCATTAATCTTCCAATGTAATTATTTCTGAAATTAAAATTACCTAAGTGATTTGTTTCTTAAACCCTCTTTTATAGCAATCAGACATATTTCTAAGCAAACAAATAAGACTAACCATGTATTTAGGACAGTGAATATAGAATTTTGATTTAGCAAAAGTTCTGATCTGTTATTTTTTAACCCATTTGAGAATGCCAGGTAGACATGTTGTATTCTTATGTTCTAACATTGAGGAAAAAATGTGATTTCTAGCTCTCTACATATCATGGGCACTCAATAAACAGTTTCAACTTCTGGCAATTATTAGAGGAGGAAATAATCTTTATAGCTTGGTGAAAAATGACAAATTTCATGTATCTGGCTGCCAGAATTTGTTAAACAAACTCGCTGATATGTGCATGCAACTACACACACATTCACATACACATACACACAAAGTATCTGATTTTAATTTATTGATTATGCCAAGTTTGATTGAATTTTACCAAAGTTCTCACTAAAACTTTCAAGAAAATGAAAAAAAAATGCATTGCCTCTACTAGGTTATATAAAATGTCTAATCAAGTGTGTCGTTAGAAAATCATCAGTAAATTTTCAGCTTCATTTGTAGACTAGCCAAAAATAACACACAAAGCTTTTTAGGGATTCATTAATTTTTCAATATAAGATAGAACTCTGCTAAAAAATTTGTAAATTCTAAACTTCCTTGATTTTACAGTAGAGTTTATTTTTAGCACAAAATCTTCATTCACTTACAAAAATATCTTTTTAACTACCAATTCTATCATTTTTTTTATCCCCAAGTTTTAAGGATATGGTTTTTCCTTAAAAAAAATGGCAAGAAGTTTAACTGATTATTGAGTGCCTTCAATATCCAAGTACTGTGCTAAATTATTTATGTAATTCAGTCCTCTTCACTTTAACTCTTTAAGATTAGGAAAAGGAAGATTCTTATGGTTGAATAAATAGATAGACTGCTTTTAATGTTTTAAGAATTTGGCATCTGAATATTTTTGTATTTTTGTATGCATATTTTAACTTTCATTATGATATTTAAATCACCAGAAAAAAAAGATTGTGCTTTGTTTAAACCCTTATTCTTATGAAAAAAAAAAAGTGTAATAGATAAATAAATTTTAGGGAGTTTGGAAAATATACATTTTTCTGTTTCTATAAGTAACAATTGAGGTATAGAAACATTGTGTGACAGTGTCTGGCCTCTGATGGGCACTGTACTCCATCTGAGTCTCATTTTCTTTTATCTATCACTGGGTGGGGTGGACCTGAACTATTTGTAAAATGCGTTCAAGTTCTAAGATCCATGTACATTAAATAAAAGTTTATTAATTAAATTAAAATTATTAATGAACATATATAGATTAATAATTCACAAGCTAATTATCTAATACTCATATGATTTGATATGTTGTACAAGGATAACAATCCTCTCTGAAATCTATTGATAGTATCATACATGAAAGGATGATTTTGAAAAATGTTAAAACATTTCGATGATGATGTCATATCTAACGGATTACTGTCCTGTGTGTTCAACTTTCTGAAATTTATTAGAGACTCCTATTCTGAAGTTGTTAGATATTTGCTACAACAGTGTTGACAAAACATTTTTGAAGAGAGTTTACCTGCAAAATCTAAGTCATTGATTTGGATTAGATAAATCTTGGCTGCAAGATGATATTATTTACCATAAGAAAGTCTTTATAACTTCTCAATCAAGTTGCTTATTCCTAGAATTAATTGATAATTTAGACTGATTAATATATTAAATATTATCTATATGCAGTAGTTCTCAACTAAGAGCAATTGTACCACTTAAAGGATATTTTTGAATGATATATCTGGGTCAAGATGAGTATTTAAAGTCAATATAAATAAATTCAAATCAACTTGACTTTCTGGTCAATGGTAAATATATCTTAATATAAGATGCCCCATATTTGAGATATACATTTTAGTCATTGTTTATTTGGATTTTAATTAACCACAGTTCTGCATAATATCTGAGAACAGTCAAGTGGCATGATGACTGATACCAGGATCAAGTGATTAAACCTCGATGCTGCTAAATCCTGCAGTGCACAGGATAGCCACAAGCACCTATTTATCTTGAATATGTTACTATTTCATTGAATGTATGAATAACAAGAATCACTCAGTTCAAAATACCAATAATGTTGAGGGTAGGAACTGCTAATGATATGGGTGTAATCTTTCCTTTACTTGGTTTATTATTTAATCTTGTGGGTTTTAAATTTTACAACAGTCTTACAGTCTGGATTTTTCTATCTGAACAAGTTTAGAAGTAACATAATTGATATAAAATGGAGACAATAAGCTGTGTCTGTCTCCCATTAATTATATGAAATATATGTAAACATGCTTTGAAAAGTTAATCTAAAGCAGTATTGAATGATTCTTCACTTTTTTTTAAGTCAAATTTTTATAATGGAACAAAGTTCCTAGGGTTTTCACTGTATCAATCTATACTCAAAGCATGAACATCTAAGATTCAGCAGCAATTCAAAATTAGCTGCTTAGCATTGGTAATAAAAAGAGGAATTAGTCAAATATCTTTTTTTAAAGTCACCTGAGATCCCAAAGTCCAGAGAAGCAAAGCAGACATGAAGATAAATGAAAAAGTTAGTAATTTATGAGTTACCGCTATAAAAATATATTAAAGTCACTGCAATGGCTTGCCAAAAAAGTCTCAGAGCCATGGTGTATGTGCAAGCCCTCATACTCTGAGAAGGCGTAAGATGAGTGAGTTTTCCAGAAAAGGGAAAAAAACCCAAAACAACAACAACAACAACAACAACAACAACAACAAAAACCTCTGGAAGTGTTTCCTGTTACATATCCAAGGGATTTACCAAGCAGCTAGTAGAATTAGTACTGAACTTTCTGGCACCTCACTGCAAAACCTATGTAATCTTGTCATGTAGAAAATCTCAGTCCTTTCTGCCCTATTGAAAGTTGTAAACTAGAAATGATCTAATTATTCTAGACATTATTAAATTGCCAACATCTCCTACTTTCTTTTCTTTCCATTATCCCAAAGAGAGAATGGTACCATGTAACTCCAAGCCATTTGCCGATATAAGAGCAGAACCGGAAGTGAAAGAATATTGCACACGAAAGTTACAGACTTTAATGCCCTTGTTTATTGCTTCCGCATATATTATATACTTATGTATTAAATTTAAGTATCACGCGATATTTTCTTTAGTAACCTCAATTACGAAATGAATGGGAAAATTAGTTGGCATCAAATATTCCAGTAATTAAAATAAAGGCTTCATGCATTGGTGGGGTGTGTAAGCATTGTAAGTAAGGGACAATGCTGTTTGATAAAATCTCAAAGGAGGGCTCACTCTTTAAACTGAAATGATTGGGAAAAAAGCATAATGGAATACTACTTGTCAAAAATTTCTTACCCTGTGTTCCTGGTCCCTTTGGAGATGGATATGGTGATTCTTATGAGGACCTTCGCAGTTAGGCACAATCCAGGAATGCCCATGCCTTATTTTGTTTAACAGGTACCTATGTCATTTCCTCCAGGATATAGAAAGTTTATGTTTTCTCTCTAGCATATAGCATAAAGCCTGAAGTTTAATTTGGGAATCTGTAACCTTTTTCTAAGCCAAGAAATGTGTGGTAAGCGAAGATTCAAGTTTACATTTACTCCCAAGAAATATGCTAGCTTTGTTTTCAAGTACTTTGAACATGGTAGAGAGATAACTAAATTTGTGCTAAATTTGGCTCAAGACATGTGCATTGTATCTCCATCTTGTGCATTTGTGACATCTTTTTTAGTTTTTTAATGAGAATACTATTTTATAAACCCTACAGGGGGCTGTAATAATACATTTTTTCTTAATTCTCTAGATTTCACTTTGAGTCATGTCATAAGGAAACATTTTTGAGCTGGTATCTTTACCATCGAGATAGACATAATAAACAAATAAGATAAAAAGGAAATTAATGGTTTTAATATATTTTCAACAATTAAAATTTATTACATGGAAACAAATAGATTTCACAAAGAAGAGCAAGGTTAAAGTTAGATTTATATGTTGATGGCTACCAAAAAGTAGGGAATCAAAATTAGGTACTGGTTAGCAGTTATTTTAAATTCTCTAAAATGTCTGAAATTATCTTTATTTCAGAACCATATAGTAGGTAGGGGGAGGCAAAGAGAGAGACTTTGCCATAATATTTGCCAATGTCATGACAAGATTAAATATAAGGCACAGATGATTTTATAGGTCTAAATATGCTATTTTTATATAAATTCTGAACTGTATGTTTCAAGTTATTTATATTCCTCCATACTTTGTATGAATAAAATTAATCCTGCACTTACTAGCTTTCTCTCTCTTTTTATCCTTCTCTTCCTTCTTCTCTTGTTCTTTCTCTGATTTCAAATACACACATACTCTTTTCGTATTTGAACTTGGATAATTGACTTTTTTCTTTTGATCAACTTTCACAACCTATGATAAATATATAATATTTCCAAAAAAAACCTGGAAATCAGAATTTTCTATCATTCTATAGTGCAGCATAACAGTTTTCATAATTTCCCTTTGAATTATTAATCATGTTACATTATTATATAACTTAGTTGTAATATTTGCATATATAAGTATTCAATTATGCAAATTTTATTAATCTCACTTTGAAAATTAGCTGTGAGAAATGAGCCTAGATATATTGGGAAAAGTCAAATCTAGAAACTAATATTAAAGGATAATTACATAAAATTTTATTCTTTAAACATAGCCTTCAAAGAAGACCAAATGCACAGAGGATATCCTGTATAAATTATTTGTTAAAAATGTCATTAGTAATAGCAACTGTTACTTTCAAACCTGGAGAGTGGATGAATGAGAGAATTTAAGACTCTCTCAAGAGGGTAGTTTACTCTGAGGGGGGAAAAAAAAAAAACCCAAAAAACCTGGAGAAACTAAAATGCCCACTCACTAAGAAGTTGTAGTAGCAAGTTGGTTTATTCCCATAAAGAAAATAATTTATCCTTAAATGTGAAAATTATTAGCATTCAATTAATTTTCCTGCCTCCATCCACAGTCCTTATGATTATATAAATTGAATTACTGTTTATATTTACTATTTGTGCAACTTCATTAATATCATAACTTCCTTTTAAAAACGCTTACCAAACATTACTATAAGAAATTGCAAAGGACTAAATAAAACAGACTGACTTAATATTTATTCTTCAGAATACGAATTAAGTATTCATTTTAGTTTATGCTGCAGACATCCCTTTACATTTTGTATTCTACATACCTTAAGTAAATTATGTTCTTCATTTAAACAAGTTCATACATTTATCCAGAATAGCTGAAAGTATATTCAACCAGGCCATAATATTTCTTTTTTTTGCTAAAAAGCATTCTGTGTCACTAGTCAACAGACCAAGCCCTCACATTACTTGTCTCAAATAAAACGTTATTATCTTTTGGCCCCCTCTTGCACTAGGGGAAATAAAAAGTCACATGTGGAGAAGTTCTAAATGCTAGACAGGAAAGATCCTTGGAGGGTAATTTTTATCCTCCACGGAAGTATTGCAGACTTCTTCCATTAGCATAGTCCCAGAGAGCAAAAGGTTAGGGAACTGGGACAGTCAACTATACCTGAACACATAAGTCAACATTTCCTCCAAAGCACCGAGGGAGTGTGAGAGTGCACCCATATGTGCATTAAAGTATCTGGGAAGAGAAATAACAATTGTAATATGTTACATTGAAGTATATTGTACAGATGGTGACATTTTGTTTGTGGTTGTAGGGAAAAAAGGAAGGCAATTTCCAGATTCCCCCCTCAACACCTACCATTTGGCATAGGATATGGGAGGTTGAAGAAAACGGAGGGAGTTTTGCCTCAGTTGAAACAGCTGGGGAACAGATGGAAGCTGATGTACTGTTTGCCAAAAGACTTGTCCAAAGCTCCCACCCATTTCTACCAAAGAGAAACTAGTCAGGTGATAATAGCAAAAGCCTCAGGGTCAGCAATATTAGGCCTTGGAATATTCGGGAGAAAGTCTAAAAAATTATAAGACTCCAAGAATATAGAAAATACAATTCCAAGAAACGTGTTTTTAGCAGGAATGAAAAGATGGGAGCATTATGAGTGAAAACCACAACAAAATCACAGAGCTACAGGGGAAAAGTCTCTATGGATGTAATCTACATTAATTCTGCTACCTCAACTACCTTGACATTCTCTGTTAGGTGATGATATTAAGAACATGTCCACTCTTTATTATGTTAGTTAAAGTATAATGATTTCATTTGTGATTATTGTAAATGAAAGCAAGCACATATCATTTTAGTCACTGGATTTTACTCTGTGAGCTATATTAGTTTAGAATTCAGGCATTCAGTCAGTTTCTTTTGGATTTAAATATTGAATTATAGCTGGATTTTTAAATTCAGTTACTGTATGTATAAAACTCCTGTTTTATATTTCTAATTACAATAAGTATATATATATAAATATATATAAATATATAAATATATATATAAATAATATATAAATATATATATATATAAATCTCCTACATTTGCCAGAGTTTTCAAGCTGGGTCCCAAATTGTGAGTGTGTGTATGTGTGTATATCTGTATGTGGTATTTTTAAAGTACTTTTGAATACCACAAAAGTTAGAGGAAATCAGTTTCAAAAATAAATATAAGCTAATAGGCTTTCCTCAATGTGAATTTGTTCATTCATGCTTATATAAGGGAATGTGTTAACCATGAATCATTCAAATCAAATTGCTCATGAGAAAAAATGCTCTGGCTTTGCTGTCTGTTTCCAGATCTGCTTTTCTGAAAGGGAAAGAGCATTGTCCTCACATAAATAAGCAGCCACAGATTTCAGACCAAGCATTACTCCAAGGAGCAACAAGCCTTTTGATTTGTGTGTTGACATGGATCTTTGAAAGAAGGGTTTATCTGAATAGTCTGGACAGTGACTGAGTTTGCAGTCTTCAAGAATAGCAATATAATTGTTAATTTTTTTTAAAAAAGTTCTCATAGAGAAGTTTTGCTCATTTACTATCAGAATAACCAAATGTTCTGAAGACATGGACGTTGGGATTTATTTATATATCAATAATATATATTAACATATATTTATATTATTATATGTTAATATATACATATTTATAGTTATATATTTATATAGAACATTTATATTTATAATATATAAGTATATAATATACATTTACATATACATATATAAGTATATAGAATATACATTTGTATATACATATACACACACACATAGCACTTCCACTTTGAGCTGGGTAAGTTGGCATTGGGTAAACATACCCTGAGTTAGTTAGCCTGTGTGGGGACATATAAACCACTTCATGCACTGGATAAAGCCCTGCTCTCCCTGCCAAGGTGGGGAGCCAGTTAATACAGGGTAAGTGACAAGTCCAGAAATGTGGTTGATGAATTATGAAGCATTTCCGACAGTGCCAGTGTACACCAGCCAGTGAAGCATGCTGTGTGAACCCTTAGAGGATAAGTAACGTCCAGTGTGCCAAAATTTTGATGCAAAACTACTACTACTCTTTCTCCTACTAAAGCTAGAAAATTACATCTGGCTTTTATAGATTTTGCTAAGAGTTAAAACAAAATTATTTACAATAGAGAGCCTTGTCTACTGGGCTTCCATTGTATGGGACCCTTTACTTTAGGCTTCTCCAATCAGGCAGGCAGGAAAAGAACACTAAAAGAAAAAAAAACATGCTTTTTTATACTTTATGGCATATTTAAGCAATGTTAGGTAAATGAATGAATATTGCCTACAAAATATTTATAAGCCATATTGCATCTCTCAATTCAGAAAATTAAAATGCCATTCTTTGTAACTTTTGATTAACCATCACTTAATCTTGATTGTGTTGTTATCTTGCAAAGGATAAATTTGACATGAAATGTGAAGGCTAGTATGATTGCCTCTTAGCTTATGTGGCTTACTTCCCCATTATAGACACACATTCCATTCTTAAGTACATTAAAAATGTGTTCTAAAAAGGGTCAGGAAAAAGGCAAAGCTTGCAAGTTGAGCATAGATCTGAGCATGCAGCAGGGAAGGGAGAGAGGAAAGGAGAGGTGGGGGAGGAGCAGAGAAGACAAGGGACTCTAGTGATGGGTCATCAGTGCTGTGGTTGTGAGAGAACTATGGGACTACACTTGAGGGGAGAAATTAAATATTCTACAAAAATGAACAATGGTGTGAGAAAAAAATGAAATTCAAAGAAATGTTTTCTAATCCATAATTCAGGATATTTTGAGGATAGATGAAATACTTTGCTAATTATGTCTTAAACCATCAGCCAGAAAGTAGAATGTGATACTCTAAGATTTCTGGATGAAAATTTATGATTTTATGTTATGGATAAATGATGTTAAGTATCGTACTTTTAATATTAATCTCATAAATAATAAAAATACTTTAAAATGCTATTCTTATATAGTTATATGGACAAAATTTTATTTATAGATTGTACAGGAACTTAGTATTACACAAAATAAAGAGTATTGTCATTTTCTATAAAAGGGGTTTAATTTCCATATAAAAACAAATGTTAATAAATACACACTTTTACATTATACTTAGTCTGTACTTGACTGGATGCTTCCAGTCCATTTGCTAAACATCCAAATTGCTTAAATGTTTGTATAGTGACTTTTAACTATGTTTTTAGAATAATTCTGTTCAATCAAAACATACTAGTATATATTTTGAACAACTTATACAAAATTTTATATCTAAAACACTTTCTAGAGAGATTTTAATTATAAAAAGACAAGAGCAATTAAATCTTTTTCATGCTTTTAACAAAAAGTAGATACAATCTCAATTAATCTAAGAATTATATGATGGAAGAGCAAAAAATAAGATCTCTAACTGACCCTGTGGAGGTAAGGTCAAGCTTATTGTCTTGTGGGTTCTCTATCCCACATGTCTAGCACAGTACCTGAAAAAGTAGTTACTCAAATGTTTCTGATATGAATGATGTGATTGAATGTTTTTGTATTAACTAAATCTAATTTTTTTGTTGACCTTTTAGACTCCCAGGAAGGAAATTACAAGTCAGAAGTCAATAGTAAACCCAGGAAGGAAAGGACAGCTTTTACCAAAGAGCAAATCAGAGAACTTGAAGCAGAATTTGCCCATCATAATTACCTGACCAGACTGAGGCGATATGAGATAGCAGTGAATCTGGATCTCACTGAAAGACAGGTAACCTTGGACTTTGTCATTGCATGATGATTTCATGCTTTGGTCATTTTTCCAGATACCGAGATCAATGATTCTTAAATATGTGTTAGAAGAAAGGTACACTATTTCATGAGAAAGTTTTTGTCCAGAATGACATTCATCATAGTACAGTAATATTTTAAACAAACTCCATTCAGTTTAGTGAATCATTCTTTTACTATTGTACTCTCCATATATTTTTTATCTTAATGTGATAATGTTATATGGTGAGATATTTTGTTTGTTTATATCTTCAAACTTCTTTATTTTGCATAATGCAAAGTTGGCAAACCTGTGTGAATTTTCTCTATTGCTCAGATTAGGAAGTGTATTACAGTAGCATATTACCCTTCAAACCATCATGGCATTTAAAAAAAGCTTTATTATTTGCTCACTTTCCACACTAAATTCTTAAGTCCAGCATTTCAAATAATCATGAATCCAAACTGACACTCTGGCATCTTGACATATGGTATCCTTGGCAACCACAGGAGGTAAGAAGAGCTGGAGGTTCATGTACTGACCTTTAAATGTTTTCACCTGGAAATGACCCTTGTCACTTCCATTTGCTCTGTAATGTCCGGAAATAGTCAGTGGTACTAATAAAGTTCAAGGGGGCTGAAAAATGAACAGGAGCAAGGGTGCATGATCATTTGTAAATATTTTTTATCCCATGAGCCAAAAGGTTTTTGAAATTTTATTCTCAAAAATTCAAAGTACTACTATCCACTCATTTAAATAACTTGTTGAAATTATTAATAGCTTGTGGACCCCAGTTAATAATAGTTATATAATGTTTTTAAATTAATTACTTTTTAGTAATTCTGGAATTCTGTTTGATTGGCAAATGATTAATTTTGGTGATGCTTTCCATGCACTCTCTGTATGAGTTCTGATTTGCCTGAGGAGAATCTAGTCAACTGATGGCTAACAGTTTCTGAACTTTAGGAAAACATTCCTGAAAGGCAAATCCAAACATCTTTATAGATAGTGCAGCTATGATTGGCATCTTCAGAGGAGAGTCTCATTTCCTTGTTCAATGTGTGGAGCTCTACCAGGGATCTTATTGGAAACAAGTATCAACAGGGTGTGGATAGATGAGTGTATATTTAGGAGAATATATTCTTTTATATAATTTTTTCAACCTAGTGTGTTTCTTTGGCTAATTTCTATGTTTATGAATTTGGTAGTCTATTTCTGAGCAGAGAAAATATAGAGAGGGATAATTTTATTGTTAAAAGTTTATCACAAATAGCCCTCAAGTGTACATTGGCATACTGGAAAGCAGTTTCCAAAATCTATATGCTCAGACATTAGTTTTATTTATTTTTTAACTGAGAGTAGGAAGAAAAAGAAGGGGGAGTTAAACATAATTTTCCTCTTATAGAGACAGGAAATTTTAGGAAATGTAACCATATTACATATAATACATGAAGGAAATGAGAGAATACAGAGCTGAGTTCCTAATCAAGAGAAACGTCAAAAGTCTATGCTGTCCATTCTGGGGGTAATAGATGGTTGCCTGTTATTATCTCCTTATAAAATGGAGGGTTCACTTTTAGCTAAGAATAAATCTCTTTAGAAACATTTCTGTAAGTTTGACTCTAAAGTTTTGGAGGTATTTCAGACATTTCCTCTTTCTCTCTAAGTTGCCATTCTTGAAAAAATTGTGTATATATATATATATATATATACATGCATGTATATATATATACATGCATATACATGCATGCATGCATATGTAGGTATCTATGTGTAACGTGTGTGTACATATATATATATATATATATATGTACACACACATGCACACAGTTTTAAGCTATGCTTTAAAAATGGTCCCTTTCAATTTTTTAAGTTAACTTTTGCTATGTGACAAAACACAAGAATATCTTAATATTCTCAAACAATAAGCAATATTTAATTTACCCACAATTTTGTAGTTAAAAAGGGAATTTTGACTGGACCTCTGTAAGAAGCTTCTACCTTCTACTGCTGCTCTTATCTAGATTTCTCATCAAATTCTGATCAGCTAGTGGGTTACTCATGGATGGGTAGCATAGACTGCCTTACTGGGACAATTTGCCTCGGTTGAATTTGGTTTTATTTTCTAAAAGATTCCACGAGACTTAAAATGATGGAAGAGCATCATTCCCAAGAACACTGAGAATACACCAAAGTATAGGGTTTTTATAGTCTCTGCTGACATATTTACTAAAGTCCCATTGTCTAACACAAGCTCAATTCAAAAGGGGGAACCAGTTAAGGGAGTAGAGACCTGGTAGAAAAACAAATTTTGTTGGGGGTCATTACTGAAAGAGTTGAATTATAGCTTCATAAAGGAAATAAGAACGAAATGAAGATTAGGCTTTTAAAGAATTGAATATTTGGTATCTTTTCAAAAGTTTTATTTATCATATAAACCTCTATCTGTAGTTCTTCAAATAAATGTAAAAATGTATACATTTGGTATCTAAATTTCCAATCAAAACTAAGCCTTTACAAACTATCCAGAAAAAAATAGAATTATTTTGAAAAAAATCTTAAACAAATATTAAAATTCTGTATTCCTCAAGGCACAAAATGGAAACTATCTGTTCTTTGTTCTACTCAAGTTTATGTATTACAGTGAATATGAAAAATAATTTTAACAAACCAAAAAACAAAACAAGAAACTGTCATCCAACAGGGGAAAGATATTTGCTATGCACAACATAATTAATGCTTTTATAGCATAAATGTTTGTTGGACTAGAAACTAGAAAAATATTGTTAAAATAAGCTAGATAAATCTCTGTTAGCACTTAAAAAAAGAGCAAGCATTGAATAACTGTTAATAATTGCAATGAATGTTGAGTGTCACAAAAGAGATATGACAGGGCTGTATTGAAGAATATTCCTAGCTATGCCAAATATTCATTTTATTCCTACATTTCTGGGCACACATAGTATTTTAAATTAAGAATTTGAAGATTTTACTTACATCTTCTGAACTGAATTTATTAGAAAAATATTGTATACTACCTGTTATCAATTTTGCTATTCTTAAAGGTCAGGAAGCATATTCCTTTAAGATGTTCCAGTAAAATACTTCTAGTTTGTTATCTGAAGGTTGGATTTTTAAAGTCACATACACAGTTATAAATTGAACTTTTTCCACTCATCCTTACTTTAGGATACAGTAATTTCATCACTTTGATCTTATGCTGATGCTGTACACACACACGTATATATCCTATATCTTGACTATGTAAATGAGTTTAGCTTTAGATATGTACTTTTCCTTTTTCCATTCTAGAGACTTTCCCATATTTTAAGAAAGATGAAATTTAGTAAAGCAATTTTAATGGATACACCAACGAAAATGAAGTCAACCCCATATTGTTCAAAATCAGTGGAATTTTCAATCTTACAAAATATTTTTCTTGCCCTTTAATGATTCAGATTCAGTGGTAGATCTCATATGTATAAATTGAAAGGAAAAAAAAAACAGCAAATATTAAATCATTTCATCCTATGGCAGAATCATTTTATAGAAACAATGCTCTCCTAAATGAAAACAGTTTATAATCAGAGTAGTCTTTAAATATATTTTCATCTAGAAATTTTATGTAATTGTCTGGAAAATATGTTGTATATAACTGATGTTATTTATATCCCATTATTCTTATAACACTATTCAATACACCTGTCACACACTTTATGACAGACCACACACATTTCATTTTAAAGATTTGTAACAATGCCTGTTTTTTTTTTTTTTTCAGAAAAAAAAAAAAAACTATTTTCCATCTTTAAATTTCACTGAGAACTCAAATGTTAAAGTCCATATGTAAAGAATATTGTGAACTCTCACAAAGAAGACAGACTCTTGTGTTTGCATCTTTCCTAATGCAGTGTTTATAGAGGTCAGGGAAATCTGTCATCCCATCTTATCTCCATCTGGCTGAAGGAATTATTTTAAAGGGTCTTATTCTGTAAAGTAATTTTATATTCACATGGATGGAGTAAGGAAGACATTTTTTGTTAAATAAAAATGATATATTAACAAAGTTGAACTTCAGCTATTTTTAATTTTATAAAGCAGTTTTATAGAACTGTGAGCAACCTAGTGATTTTTCAGTTCTAGTTTATAGCAGATTCTTATACACCCTCTTCAATCAACAGCTAATAATCCTCTATTGGCCTAGCCACTTGGAATATTTGGAAAATCCAGTCAGTTTAAAGACTCTCCTGTCCCATTTTTAAAATCTGACAAGCTTATTCTGGCTTTTTCATCCATCCAGATACACTTGGAGAAAACTCCTACCAAATTTTTAATATCTCACAGTGAGAAGAAGAGAGAAGACAGCTGCATGAAACTATAAAAAGAGTAACAAAATGACTTTTTTAAAATAGAGTTAAATCTGCCAAATATAGAAATAATGGAAGAAACTTTCAATTCCCAAAATCATTTCACAGAGTTAATCAAAGGAACGATTTTGAAGATTTATAAACTAAGATCACTGGAATAAACAGACAGGAGGATTCATGTTGCCTCTGCCAAGATAAATGGAAAACCCCACCTAATTGGATCATATTCCTTTAGTGAGAAGGAACAGGATTATATTTTGTTTGTTACTCATAAGTCATTAAATGGCTCACCACCAAGTATTTTCAAAATAGGCATCCTTTTATGGATGACTGTAAAGGAGACTTTTTCTTATGCCAAATAAGCAGTGGTTTGTCTTTTGCTTAGCATTTTATACAACACTTCTCCTTTGCATGTTTCTTTCTATAAATTTATATGAACACTTTTAGTATCTTAGCTAATAAATTATGTCTCCATGACCAGACATTATGTCTGTTCTAGGACTACCCATGTAGTTAATTAAAAATATTTCCTCATTTCTCTAGTATTTAAATTTCACCTGGAGTAACAATAAGATGTTTCCTCTGCTTAGTCATGCTATGGTTATTATTTTGAAATATTAGATGTGATTTGACTCCAATTAGAAAGGAGATAGCAGAGGGTAGCAGAGTGGAATGAATGATGGAATATGACATAGTCTTAGTTTAAAATGAGTAGAGCTATTCCCTAAAAATGCTATATATATATATATGTATATATATATCTTCAGGTGTAGTTGTATTTCTTTTTATATATATATATAATATATATTATATATATATATATATATATATAATACTGTCCAAAGTCAACAACAATATAAGGAGATAATTATAAGAAAAATTAAAAAGCATAAAGAAATGCATATTGTTAAGAGTGCTAGCTATAAATCAGATTCATAATTAGTTATGGGTATGATGTATGAAAGGTAATGTGGAAATTTCAGCAACAGACAAGATATATAAAGAAGAAATCAATGTTTTAAATCCCCCCTTAGCTAATTTTCATGAATATTATCTATATAAAGAAGACTGAGAAATAAACAATTAATAACTAATATTGAAATGCATAAATATCAAAATTTTAAATAATATAAAAACCTCAGAACCAGCATTGATAATACATAAAGAATCTATTTTTGAAATGTTTGTGTGTGAGTACTATATTGCTATGTTTATCTATATATAGTTCATATCAATAGGTCCCAAATTGGATTCAATCACAGATTGAAAATATGTATCATGTAGGTACACCTGATATGGTGTCTTCTATCTATCTATCTATCTATCTATCTATCTATCTATCTATCTATCTATCTATCTATCTATCTATCTATCTATCTATCTATCTATCTTCTATTTATCTATCAAAATGCTTATTTACAGAATATTTATATTGTATTAGGTATTGTGAGTAATTGTGATTTAAAGTATATGGGAGGATTTTGTAGATTATATATAAATACTGTATCAGTTTATATAAGTAACTTGATAACTCACAGTTTTCAAGAGATCCTGGAACCTATGCCCTGTAAATACCTCGGGATGACTATGTATTCATAATATATCCATTTAAAATACCTTAATTTTAGAAACTTTATTGAAATTTTCCCTACAGATTCTTGCTGTAGGCATCCATTAAACTGATGAGAGAATAAGGGCAATTATTCCCATTAATCTAAGAATTTGCTACAAGATTGTTCTTACTATCCTTAATAAAGTAGTAAATATATCTATATTTTGTCAAATCAAAAATAACATTCTGAAACATATGATTTCACCACAGGATCATCATGTACAATGTGATATTAAAAGATGGGAATAAAGAATTACTGTTATGAAAGATTATGGAACATATACATTATCCTGGTATAGATATAATTTTTCATGCCATTTAGAATAATGCTAAAATTAAGATATTTCCAGAAGTTTTGAGAAGCTAGTGAAAATAATGTGCTAGCATCTCCAATTTTAAAGAGAATTTGGTTATAAAAGATACTGCCAATTAATTGGTTTCCCTAGTTCTATGACTCTTCAAGATTGATTTATAATAGATTTTTAATTTCATATGCCTTTATACTTCTAATTTTTGTACTAAATAATTTTGCTTTTATGTTTTTGGAATTTTTCCAGTAATTGAATTATTGACTATTTTATGTGATCAATATAGAGTATCATAACAATGATCACAATAATTAACATTATATTCATAGTATTATTTGTATATTCTATGTATATAGTATATTCATAGTATATACATTATATTCATAGTATATTACATTCGTAGTATAAACTTGGGCCAAAAATGTTAGTTCCAATATCTATTAGAAGATGTGACCAGTGCAGTGAAGTCTCACATATATTGTCTTGAATTTGCAGTTGTCTAAACACAATAATGATAGATACTGTTATAAAAATGATGAGTTCCTCTATTTCAACCAAATAATTATTTTTGACAGGTTTCATTTAGACTAAGCTACAGTAGAAGCTTTAGTCAACATGATATATATTGATTGTACTAAATTGCTAATAATTTTTAAATGTCAGTCCAGAAATTACAGATTTCAAGAACAAACACTATCATTTTAGTGGATATTACAGGTTTGAACAATATATGTCAATAAATCCATATATTTAAGAAATGCTATCAAGATTTTTTTAACCCAACAAAAAAGAAAAGTGTGTGATTTCATTTTAATAATTTCACTCAATTCTGCTCAAGTCATTCATTCATGATGTAGTTAAAAAAATAACACTTAGAATAACTAAAAGACATCATTTTTTAAATCTTACATAAAAATAGGATTATGGGAGGCTGAGGCAAAAATCACTTGTCCGCAGGTTCGAGACTACCCTGGGCAACATAGCACAACCTAATCTTAAAAAAATAGTCAGGTGCAGTGGCACACACCTGTAAACCCAGCTACCTGGTTGGCTGAGGAAAGGGATCACTTGAATTTATGGGTTCGGACTACCCCAGGCAACATAGCGAGACCTAGTCTCCAAAATATAGCTGGACATGGTGGTGTGTGCTTGTAATTCCAGCTACCTGGGAGACTGAGGCTAGGGATCACTTGAGTCTGCGGGTTTGAGCTATTATGTTTGGCAACATAGTGAGACCTAGTCTTTTAAAAAAAATAGGATTAGGATTTAGGACTACTGAATTTTGATTGTAAATTAATAGAAGTAAAATATGTCATTTGAATTGAATTTATATCAATTGTGACAGATAGAGGTGTAATTGTTAGCATTTGCTATTACAGTGGCATTTCTAGTAGGTAAAATTAAAAGGAGCATATCCTTTAAGCTTTTTGCCCAATCTGCAAATATTTACTTTGAAAAGGAGATAAAAGTTTGTCTTTTAATGATACCCTTAACTTCTCCTTTGCTACCTCGAAAGATTTCTTGTTCAATATGCTATTTACTCAGAGTTGCCAACTGCAAAATCATATTCAGTTTGTTTAAAAATGATAGTTAATTGATAATAATAAATTTTTAATTAAATAATTTATAAATGTGAAGGAATAAATGACTCATTAGTAACAGTGAATGTGATTATCATGCATTCTAGCTAGGAGAAAAGAAGACTTCAAAACTGAAAATATAGAACAGGAAAATGCTTCCCTGGTCAAAATTATTGTGCTAAATTAGGGGATAAAGGAGAGGCAGCCTTCTATGTATACATTTAATAATGAAATATGTAAAAATTCTCTTCACACACACACACCTACTCCATGTGGCATTACTGTACCCAGTAGAGTCCACTCTAGCTCCCATGAACTTCTTAGAAATACTCAAAGGATTGTTATCCTCATAGGTATAGGTCCATCTGCTAGAAAAGGAGAGAGCAAATAAGCTTTCTTTTCTTCATTTTTTCCTCTTTACCTTGCAGACAGAGCATCCTTGTTTCTAATTCTTAAGTTAAGCTACCAACTTGACTTCTGAATTACTTGGATATGTGTCTTTCTGGGGCTTGCTTAAATTGGGTTTACTAAGTCAGCTGCCATGACCGAATGAATCACTGGCAATGTGATTATCTGTGTAAACTGTATTTATACAGTTACTCCTTTCATGTTTTCATATGTTAAAAACACAAATAAATATTTCCTAGAGAGTGTCTATAATAGTTCAAATACTCAGTTACAAATAAAAACAGGATATTAAGCCTACAAATTCCAGATGTTTAGAGACATTTAGATATGTCACTGAAACATCCCATTTTTATCCACATGTTTGGTTTTATTACTGTATTTTCAAAACCCATAAGTTTATGATGCTTTAGAAACATTGTGTAGATTCAATATTCTATCAGGGTATTTGCCTCTGCTCAGTTTAGGAAATTATGTGACAATATAGATGCATACTTAATTTGTTTTTTTATGATGTATTATGAACCCTAAGATGACAGGTAGTGCAAATTTATACATAAAAGGCTGTAGTGTAAATGACTAAATATAGATAAAAATGAATTTTTACAATCAGTAAGAATGACTCCCATTATATTATTTGTGAAGACAAAAATAAGATTTTTAGATATTGAAATATATCGTTCAAACAAACTGATCTAGCAAAATTCTTTTGGTTACCATCCTCATTAGGAAATTAAAATAAGAATAGACACTTTTCTGTTTACAGAGTTGTGGATTGACCAGGCAATATAAGTACTAAGTATATTATTGTCACCTAAGAGATTAAGAAAGGAGACTTCATTTCAAATATAGGTCTACAGCGGAATATGTAAAATACTCATTGCTAATGCAGGAGGCTTTTGTTATGCCTTATTATGAGATTTTGTTTAAAAATATGTGTTCAGTGCAAAGATATGTTCCTTTATATTCATAAATATACTAATAAAATACTATTTTCATGAAAGAATAATCAGATTATTTTGATAAAGGATTTACTTTTATCTGACTTGTTAATCATATTATGTAACAACACACTTTAGATACAGGCTTCAGAAAATATTTTAAGAAAGCCTCATTTTAAGAAATGCCTCATTTATCTGGTATTTTCCAGAAATATTGCAGACTAGAAGCCAAAATTAACTGTTAGTCCAAACACAATAATGAAACTTCAATGCTTATATATTATGCTCCAAAATGAACAGGTTTATTTAAATTGTCTGCAAAATATTTGATGAGCCAAGCTCTTAGAACTAGGATGCTATCCTTGTTTACTTAGAAAAAGAAGTCAGAAAATACCATGAATTGCAATAACAAAAATATGAATTACCAAGACAAAAGAAATAATTTACTGTAATTATGTGACAGCATGGTACTGTGGGACATGAATGTAGGTAGAATTCTATGAATATAGGTAAGTTTTGTGAATGTAGATAGAGTGAATCATTGAGGTTCACTTAATAGGGCGATAGTAGCAACAGGAACTAGAGCAGTAAACATTTTAAGGATGTTCTGTAAATCAGGAAGCCAATTATTATATATCTCAATATATGTCAACAGTTTCATATATAGACAGTAGATTGTTGTTTTCATATTTCTCCTTCCTTTTATGTGAATGCTTTGAGGGCAGGAACTATGTGTTTTTGTTTATTTGTTTATTCCTCCCATCTTTGATCTAATAGAGTTGCTATTACTAGATATTCAGTAATATTAAATGTGTAATTGAATAGATAATCCAACTCACCAAGAAAATGTGAAATTAGTATTATCTTTTAGTTTGTAAATAAAGTATGGCTATAAATTTAATAAATAATATTTATATATACTAATAAGTATATATTTAAAATATTTCGGTCATTTGAATAAGTATATTAAAACAAGTTATTGTTTTCAATTCAGTCAATTAATCTGAATTATAGTGATTATAAATTAAGCTATGAAATTTCATTATAACTCTGTAGAA
Organism: Uropsilus gracilis; assembly: GCA_004024945.1. NCBI lineage: Eukaryota > Metazoa > Chordata > Mammalia > Eulipotyphla > Talpidae > Uropsilus > Uropsilus gracilis. The sequence continues at coordinate 25,437 of PVHY01005497.1, forward strand.
TTATTGATATATAATCTGGAGAATATATTTCTAGAATTTTTATTACTGATGCTAGTAGAAAAATAAATATTTTTTTTAAAAAATCTTCCTCTCCTATTACAATTCACTCCTATATATTTACTTATTTGAAAATAAATGCAGATACACTAACCTTTGAGGTTTTACACTCATCTTCCCCATCTGTATTAGCTGTACCCATTATTTAATTTTTGTTTCATTACTAATTTCATAGAGTTCTAGCATCAACATGAAATATAACATTTCAAGTAAGGATAGTATATAAAGCTATTAAAATGACTATACAATGATCACATGCTTTCATGTATATGCATATATAAACATTTTATGTATACATATTTCCACACGTGTTTGTTTCTGTGCATATGTGTTTGTGTACAGCTGCTATATAAACTAGGAAATCTTTCACCAGTATAATAGTAGACTTTCACTGGATAGATATAGAAAGTGAGACAAAATAACCTTTACTACTTCTAAAATCAATACCGTATTCTTATCATTTTCTTATTTAGAACTCCCCTTTATACTGTACCCCTGCTCCCAGAAAAGAAAATAAACATAGATTTAACAAATCTATTTCTCCCATTTTCTGCCAAGATTATTTTGATAGATGTTTTAGCTCTTAGTGACAATGATAATAATGTGTTTCTTCCATCTGGAGTTGTCCATGCAGAAAATGTCCCTGTGGGAAATCTCAAAAGGACTCATTATTTCAATATTACAAATTTGAAAATTGAGGCATAGAGAAGTATAATTTTCTCAAATTCACACAGAAACTCAGAAGTGAAGCCAGGAGTAGAACCCAACTCATGTGGAAAAGATCTAATGCAACACACAATGTCAAACTTGCAAAGGTAATTAAATTGAGTAGTATAATTACCTAAATTACAGTACAGGAAAATAGTGTCATATTTACAAACCTAATTATATTGAGTAGGCAAATTACTGAAATGATAGTAATCATATGGATGGAGTTCACATATTTTATATGCTTTCTTTTTTTTATCCCGAATGCTTAAAAAAGTGGAGTTTGAAATATAACAGGGACAACAACAACAAAAGGTAAATCTGGAGCCAACCAAATTCCCAGCTTTAGATCCTGCTATTGCATTATTCCATCTGTGTAATTTGAGGCAATTCACTTAACTTTTGAATCTCAATATCTTCATCTCTAAGGAATAATGTGGGAATACTATTAAAAATATCTGAAAAAATAATATTAAAAATAATTTATACATAACATCTACTTAGTAGCTGCCTAGCTTTAAGGAGATAAGGTAATAAAAGGTAACTGCTGAATTTTCTGTTGTTGTTTTTATGTATAATAATACATGATTACCCAATAGATAGTTTTTAATTAATATTTTTTCCTTTTTCATTGTCAAATATGTTAATTATGTTTGGGTAATATACAATATAAGATTATGACCTACCAGGCCAAGAAAAATCCTAGTTAAGAAATGTCTCAAAATAAATACTGTCTGGTTTAAGCATCTGAGAAAGTTATATAATTTTGATAGAGTATTATGATTTGAAGCCACTAAAATAATACTTTTTTGGAAATATTTGATATATTTCTTTGCACTTTTTTCTTAGTGCTATGTACTTATAGAAATTATTTCTAGAACAAAACAGAGAACATTCAAAGTATTCCTGAAAGAAAAAAAATTAGTTCTACCAGGTAGATAGATTTATTAACTTTAATATGGGTTTTTTTCCACAGGGATAGAAAAAAATGAGTACACCAGAAGCTATGCGTATATGGAAGCCTTGTTATGACTATTGAAGCAGTGGTCTTAGGGAGTAGGATATAGTATTGAATAATGACTTTGGACACGTTGTTATCCATATGGGATTAAAAAATGTAGATGTTTTTCTTTATGCAATGCACTAAAATCAGTACTTCATAGATTAAATACTTCAGTGCCAACCTTAAATCTCTTGGTAGAAGTTCTAGAAGAGTGTCTTAGTGACCTTGACAGAAAGAAGATTCTTTTAATCCCAATCTTTAAAAAATTAACAGAATAAAAAGAAAGAAAGGAAGAAAAGAAAGAAAACCACCTATGACTTATAATTTGGGATATTTTAAGAAATGGTTGAAATATTTATATTCTGAAAAAGATGCTTTCTTTTCTAGATATTATTTACATTAAACAGTTTTATACTGACCAAGTCCCATATCTTTTGGTTCAAAAAGAAAACAAGACCCAATCTGTGATAACAAGTTTAAACTTTTATCTGTTGTAAACTTGCTGGTTAATATAAATAATTAAAGGAGTTCTCTTACATTAGTGCTGCTTCATTTATTTCACTCATTCTTCTGCAAAAAAATCCTACCCAGAAGGAACTCCAAACTCAATGCCCATCTAGCTCCCTGAATTGTACACCATCTATTGAGAATTACAGAGTGAGAATGACTGATCTCTACATCCGATAATTTGTTGACCCTGGAACTGATGACCATTAATACACAATGTAACTCAGCTTTCCTAAAATAGAACATTTAATGAAAAAAAGAACCATCTTTAAAATTCCATTCATCCACAATTTGCATAACAGATCTGTGGCTTGCCAATGACCACAAAAAGGTAAGTTTTTCTGGTTAGTACCATCAACGAACAGATTAACAATAAAGTCCAGGACACTTGACAACACTACAGTTGCTTTTGGTTCTAGTCAATTCAAAAACAAACAACAAAAAACCATGACTCATATCACAGCCATGCAAAATGACAAAAGTGATGGTACATGCATGGTGGTAATGAACTAAGTAGTTTCTTTACCTCTTGGACAGTGTCACTTGGATGAGTCCATGCCACATCAAACAAACAGGAGAAGCAGGAGACACATTTGTCCCCTGTTCAATGTTAAATATTGGAATGTTATAAAGACTTAGGTTGCTTCTCAGCACAGACTTCATGCAAATGTTACATACAATATTGATTAAGGAAACTTTCTGAGTACACACACAACTGGATCACAGACTGACTAGTTTCTGTGCAGAATGGTCTAATAGCTGGTTGGCTGTCTGTCTCATCCTTGGCTCACTTTCAAGTCAGTGAGAAAGGAAGTCCAGACAAAAGGCTCTTTATGAAGATATAAAAATGATAGCTGGAATGGAGGTGACTGATACCTTTTAGTATATTAAACTTAAGAGTGTCTGATCATTAAAAGGTACTCCAAGGGAAGGTAAAAGATACAGATTCAGATATGTGGGGAGCAGCTATATAACCACAAAGTAATAAATTAACATTCAGAACATATTTTAAAAGTCTATAAAGTATAAAATAAAATTTAAAAGAATTCAATACAAACCAGACTGTGGACACATTTCACAAAAGAAGAAATATAAATGGGCCCTCAAGCTACTTTAATTCATTTAAAGTCAGGACATGCAAATTAAGAAAATACTGAGATAATATTACAGTCCTTGTACTGGAAAAAATTTGGTATTTACAAGTGCTCACAAAGATGGGTGAGTAAGAACTGTTACATGCTTGTGGGGAGAGGGTGTTAAACTGATACAACTTTGGAAATTGACTTTTCTGTTAGAACATTAAGTTGACCATTCATTTACCTAGTAACCCACCAGAGCAACTCTTGAACAGTCACTCAGAAAAGGTCTAGCTTATATTTATCAGAAATCAAATGTAAAAATGTTTGTGTCATTTGTAAGTGAATAAAAGGCAATTTAAGTGTCATAGATAGAAGATGGATAAAGCACAAGATGTTCACACATTGAAAGAACACACAATCTTAAAAAAATAATGTAATGAATACAATCCCTTGCTTCAGTATGGACAGCCCAAGGAACCTGTAGTGGAAAACAATCTGTTTGGATAAACCTATTAGAAAAGCAAAATTAAAATAGTTTTTAGGGTCACAAGTGAGAAAATATTTTATTTTGTATTTATTCTCCTTAAAATATTTGGGGTTATTACACAAAATTCAGACTTGTGATAACTTTCAAGAGAAATGTGATATAAAAGGCATATTTATTTTTTTTCTCTCAAACAAGAAAGAGGATTGATGTCAGTTCAGATGGATAAAATAACATATTCATTTAATTCATGTTAATTTTTTTTGTTTTATGACTCTGACCTATTGTTCTTGTATGTAAGTTCTGAAAGTTTTAAAATTATTATTATATATTACCCTTAAATCATTATCCTTAAATCATGGAAACCTGATCAAATTCAATGTAATTTTCATAGTCACTCCACATGGTGTCCTTCTTTAAGTTGTTGAGAAACTGCTGTTCATTGATGACTAAGGGAGACTTATCTTTTTAACTTACTTTCTTCTGTTTTGCTCCTTTTATTTGTTAAGGTGAAAGTCTGGTTCCAGAACAGGAGAATGAAGTGGAAGAGAGTAAAAGGAGGACAGCAAGGAGCTGCAGCTCGAGAAAAGGAACTGGTGAATGTGAAAAAAGGAACACTTCTCCCTTCCGAGCTTTCAGGAATTGGTGCCGCCACCCTCCAGCAAACTGGGGACTCTCTAGCAAATGAAGACAGCCATGACAGTGACCACAGCTCAGAGCATGCACACTTATGATACACAGAGAAGATCAGCTCCATTCTCAGGAAAGAAATTTTGTGATGGCAAGCCTTATTATGCAAACATCGTTTACACAGAGACATGACTATGGAAGTGATTTTTAATATTATTAAATACAGGCATCTTGAGTCCATTTTTAACAATCTATAGAGGGTTTGCACTAAGAACTGCTTAATAAAAATGCTTCCACAGTGAAGTTGAAGAAGGTGAAGTTGCTTTGAATATTTCAGATGTGTGGGTCAAGTGTTTGACAAAGAGCAGGTTTGTGTTTGCTTTTGCTTGCATTGAAAATGAAATTGCTAACAAGTGCAAACCATGAGACATTTTATTCAAGATGCCTCCAGAATGAAGATACAGAAGATGAACTTTGACCATTCCAGATGTATGATGAGATCATGTGTATGACAGTGGGCAGGTATTTGCTTTTGCTTGCACTGACATTTTGCTATCAAGAATAAACCACAAAACATTTTATCCTGAACAGTCACAGTGCCTGAATCACTTTTAAGTGGATAAAAAATGTATTTTAACTGTATATATTACCCTTAAATCATTTTCCTGTCTTCACTAAGTTTAGCAATGCATTCATATTAGCTGATGAAAATAGGCAATCACGATGACAACCAGAACCAACTTATTGTCTTTATATACATTTTTCATCCCAGAAACAATCAACACATGCTTACTTGTGTTCAAGTAGAAAAAATACATTAGAGTCTGATAGGACATACTCTTGTACCACAGACAAAACAAATCTTATGTTGCATTTTCTATCAACTGCTGCTAATACATTATTATAAAACTTAACCTAGCTCCTCAATTCTTCCTATCTTATAGCTTGGAAAAAATTAGGATCATAACCAAATCAGTTACCTTGTGAGAGGGTTTTGTATGACAGACATTATCTGATTTCTTGTCTATAAAATGTTAGCAATTATGAATATGATTTAATAAAATGAAAGGAGGTTTCCCTTTCATTTGACAAAGGTTTGACAATGGCATTAGACAAATTGAAAAGCGAAACTGGTAGATGAGTCTTGAGTGGGTAGATGACCCAATTCTGAATGTCTCCACATTAAATTCAGTAAATACAATTAATTTTTCATATATGATGTATTCATGCAGAACAACAATCTTTGTATTTTGTAAAAAAATGTTTAATAAATGATCCTTTATAAATATTTTTGGTCTTCCTAGTGTGATTTCCTAAATTCTTTTATTATAAATATTTACAAAATTCATCTACTCTTCTATGAGTCAGAAAACCATAACTCATGAATAATTTACATTCTATATTTCAACTTATGATGTTTTTATTATGGCAGAAAAATCAATCTTTGGGCAATCAAACATATAAAATTAGGTGTATTTTAAGACATTTCCTTTATTTGAAGAACATGTCAGATGAATTTCTTTGTATATTTTTATATTAAAAATAAAAATAGAAGAAAAAGTAACATTGTAGACCACAGTAAGAAAGATAAAGTATATATTTTAAAAATTATATATAATGGATATGCATTATTACAATAGCTATTCCTAAATAAAAATGCCCAGTAAACACAGTAAGCGTTTCTTAAATGTTGATGTGAGAATAAGTTAAATAAGTGAATTAGAGTGGTCATAACCAATATATGGTAAAAACCAATATAAGAAGTCAAGGATAACATTAACTTAGTGTATTTTGTATATGCCTGATTGCATATGTATTGGACACCTATGTCTTACATATAACTTTCTGATTCGCTTTCTTATCTGGTCTCCATATTTAAACAAAAAATGTTTAGAAATAGTCAACACCTCTTATTCATCCCCAATTAATCTGAAATAGACAGGAATAGAAAACAACAACTGGTAATAGTTGCAAAAAAAAAAAATAAAACCTCATTAGTTAATTGTGTTTTGTTTTAGAATACTGAAACTGATCAACAATAGATTCATTAATCTTAACTTTGTCTAGCATGATATAAAAATGGTATTCAAGAAATAAAGTTAATAGTTATGTTGTTTGTATTACAATTTACCATTTCTTTAATAAATTTTATCATAACACTTAGCAATATATCTTAATTAACTCTGAGTGGAGCTCATTCATACTGAAGCCTTCCAAGAATAAAATAGATATTTTCCGATTGATCACTTGAATGACTAGAGATTATATTTGCACTGATGGCATCGACTTGGGTGGACTAACTTTCTTATTGTAGGGTTTAAATTCAAAACATCTTGACAAATTGGAGAAGTGGCAAGATATAAATTGAATTGAGCTCAATAAGGGCAAAATGGAGGATAATTCATGTAGGCAGGAAAATAACTTCCAGAAATAAGAGGAAAGAACCTCTTAGGAGTACCTAAAGAGAACTAAGGATTGTGGTCAAATAGAAAGATATGAGTTACAATTTAGTGTGATAAATGAAGTATGAAAAAGTGATTCTGAATAGATATGACATTTAGGAAATGTGAGACTTTTCTGTTATGGACTATGACTTTATTAGGAAACAGTAAATTACTCCAAAATGATGTAATGAAATTTGACTCCAGAGAATGTGAAGAATCATCAGGCATGACAGGGCACTGGTTAACCAAAAGAGGGCATCATTTAATGTATAATGAATTAAAATGCTCAACTATTTAAGATGCTGGGACATATAAGCATAAGCATAAACATGACATGTTGATGAATAAATTTGGCTAGATTAATTTTAATTAAAAGAACTTGTTATTTTCATGTTGTATTTTAGTATTCTACTATTTTTAAAAGGAGTGCATTGGTTTACCAGATCTTTGATTATACCTTACCAAATTTTAGAGTTAAAACTCAGTAAAGAAACTTAAGATTTTCCATGTATTATTGGGTTTAATTTACTCCAGAAAAGACAAAATCCAAAATAACTCTATTGGTAATTATTCTGCACTGGAAAACTGGCATGCTGTGGTATCTTTTCATAAAGTACCCTTTTCATGTAATTCTGTTGTCAGACCTTGTAACTCTGTGGGAATTTATAATAGCATGAAAGTACCTTTCTCTGAAAATAGTATGTTATCATACTTAGGGCAATTTTTCCTGCAGGATTCAGAAGGATGAACACTACAAAGTTTTCTCAATAGCTGATCCACATATTTGTAACTCATTATTAACATGACCCCAATTTCCTCTTACTTCCCTTATTTACCTAGGGTTGTCAAACCATATTTTCCTTTTCTGAGACCTAAGACCTGAGCTTGCCATTTTGTTCTTTTAAAACAAAATAAAATGCACTTAAAACAATCTCAACTACAGTTTTAATATACTCAAATGACAGTACATAAAATAAATGTAAGAATGACTTGTAAAAGTCAATAAGTTTTCCTTAACATAATGGGATGAAATTAAGGGTGAGATAGAAAAACAAAATAAATTGTAAAATTAAAATATTTTATGTTTTTAATGCTACTGATTTTTTAGAACATTTTTATAAAGTTACTGACACATTTACTATGAGAAGTGCTGTTTTTTTACAGAAGTTTAAAGGCTGATATAGAGCTAAAATAAAATCAGTAACAAGATAAAATCAATAGCAAGATAGCAGACTGCAAAATTTTGGGGGGAAACAATATTTTTAGACAATTTCAAAAAGTGGTAATGGATAAAATCTATCTTTTGTGTCTAAAATAAAACACTAGATTTTATATCATTTATGAAGTAAATATCAGAACATATACAAGGTATGTTTTGTTTGAATGGTCAACTTGACAACAACCCACAAGCCAGATTGATTAAATGACAAGGTGTTTCATTTATGACCACTTGCTTCAGGCTGAAATTATCAGAATCTTTACAGTGACTCTGAAAACAGATGTTATTTCTTGCATAGAGATTGTACAAACATCTTGAAGTAGAGTTAGACTTTGCTAGCAAAAGTTAGTTGTGTACAAATATTTCTTTAGGAGAAACACTTTTAATTTGTTCTTTGGATATATACAGGTTAAAGAAACTCTTTTACAATTTATTTATTGCAAAATTTTAGAAAGTATATATTGGTATAAATGTTTGACTAACAGTTAAAATATGCCATACATCATGTCATATCAGCTTACTTTTGGTTAAATAAGGTAAGAATATGTAATAATAAATATTTCCTTACATAGATGTTGAGTAGGGCAGCCAAAGCTATACTCTCAGTACCTTTGAGAGAAGGAGCATTTGCAAAGTATGAACCATGTATGGTTCACATGTATGAACCACCATTTCTGTGTGTCCAACAAGCAGTATATTTCTGTCAAGAGATTCAAAGTATTGCAAATATAGCTAATATATATAAAAAGTTTTGGAATTCATTTTGATCACACATTATTGCTGTTTCTATGTTTAAAATATATGTAAAGTTTATTAGTTTATTCTATGGGATTTTATGAGATCCCACAGAAAGTTTGTTTCTTGTAAATAGATCTTTTAGAAATTTGAGTAAATCTATAGTTTCCTGTGTCAGTCTTTCTAATCAATAACCTAACTATAAATATAAGTGCCTTAAATTTGGTTAACTGGTTCAAAGTTAAAAAACCTTATCTGCAATTAAAAAAATAATTTAACTAATAAAATCATATGAAAAAGTATTTCTTCCAAAAAGCATTTTACAGATTCATTAGGGAAGAAAACATAAAAATAAATTTTCTGTTGTGAAACCACATACAAATTTTCTAGAAAATTTTTTCTTCCAGTTTTCCTTCTTCTGCTATAATCAGTTCTCCATACTACACCCAGAGTGGTTCCTTTAAAACTCAAATGCTTCAATATAGACAAATGGATCAAAAAGCTGTGGTATATTTACAAAATGGACTATTAGTCAGCAATCAAAAAAGCAAAGCAAAACATTCTATTTGTGGTAACATGGATGAGTTGGAAGGAATTATGTTGGCTGAAATGTCAGAAGGAAAAAAACATAAATATTGGATGGTCTCATATGTGGAATATAGATAAATCAGACAAAAAAAAACAAATAATAAAAGCTAATAAGTTCAATACAGAAATGAAACATCCAGCATAGGAAGGAAAAGGAGGGGATGAATCAGGAGAGAGGAACAGGAGGGAAACTGGGTCAGTGATATGGTTATAGGAAAAATAAGGACTACAACAATGTAAAAAAATTAATTTTGAAAAATAAATTGCCAATCAATTTAATAAGTGGTTCCTGGCAAATACAAAATTACAGTGAATGCAGAAGCTCTTAATGAGACATCGATAGACATTTTTAAAATCAAGTCATTTCATGTTCCTCCTTTTCTTTGAAATTCTCCAGTGGTTTAGAATAAAAAACAAAATTGACCGGGCATGATGCATGCCTGTAAGCAGCAGTCTAAGAAGCCATGGCTGGAACCAGGGGTCTCCATTCTGTCCCATTCGGGGCAAAGTAGCGATAAATAGCTCCCAAAAATAGCTGGGTGTGGTGGCATGCACCTGTAATCCCAGCTACCTGAAAACCTGAGGCTGAGGATAGCTTAAGTCCGTGGTACCACGGGCAATGTGAGCCTCCGGTTCCATGGACAAAAATAGAGAGACCTAGTCTTAAAAAGCCAAACCAAAACCAAACCAAAACCTTTACCTGGGCCTCAAGAAAGCTGGTTACAAACTTGAAAAGGTCATGTCTGCGATGTAGGACCTCAGACCAATCACTCTTGACTCCCTGCCTATCCTAGATCACAACACTCCTCTCTCATTCAGGTCTCCTCTAGCCCAGACTCTGCCTGGAACACTTTCACCACAAGCATATAGACTTTTTTCTTTCTTTCCTTTAGGTTTCAACTTCCATTAAGAGAATCCCTGATTTTAAATACAATTGTATCACTTCTTATCTTCTAGGCCTTTATCTAGTCATTAAGTAGATCTCTGCTAATTTCTTCCCTTATTGAAAGAAAACTTCACAAGAATGATAACCTTCTTTGTCTATGATGTTTATAGCACCTTGAACAGTCCTTGGAAACCCCATCTGAATTTGTGTAAATCAGGAAAGGGCACTCCATTCTCACAATATTAGAAAATCAGTGACTGGTGTGAATATAGTTAAACTATATAGTAATTGAACATAGTTAAACTATATAGTAATTGTGAAGTGAAGGAAACCCCTTGGATGTACGCAGTACATGATTTGGACAATTACAAATACTAACTGGGCTCAATAGGTCATAGTATTAAAAAATTGTTGAATTGAATGAATGAATGAAATACTATGAAATCCATTTAAAGATATATCTGTAAATCTAACTTATTTGAAAGAGAATTTTGGAACTTTTCTTTAATGAACAAGTATATAAGTATCAGAAATCAAAACAACAATTTGGGTACAGTCTTTGAAAGTAGACTAATAATATGCCAAATTGGATAAGAATAAGTAAAAATAAAAGAAGAATAAACTAACAGATGTTCACTTATGGTTTGAGAGAAAAGGGAAAATTTTCTTTTTACTCAGATGCCTGTCTTAAAATCCTCAAAATTTTTTGCAGACAGCTTGGCTTGTTTCCAAACATACATCATTGCTTGTCTGGTATGAGGAATGCCATCTGTGCAGTGTGGAAGCCCTTTAAAAAAAAAAATGGACAGCTAATTATGCTCTAGGCAGGTGCTGTTAATGTGAAATCAGGTGTCAAGCATACAATTATCTAAAGTGACTATATGATTTTGAAAAAGAATGCCATACTATATTGCAAAATGGAATTTACATGTGGCATGTAAGCATTCCATTTTGGGGACATTGCAAAGGTCAGATTGCATAACAAAGCTGTAAAACTTTCAAAAGATTTCCACCATCAACAATGGAAAAAAGCTTTATTTTAACTTAAGACTATAGACTGCATCAAAGTTATGTATTTACTCACTAAGACATCTTTGCAATTACAATGAGTTAAAACTATGACTACCAGTTCCAAAATGCTAATTAATTTTGTAAAATTAGTCAACATTAGCTTCTTATGCTTAACAAATGGAACCCATTATGTTATCACCTTAACTATGCCACAATGACAATAATTAGCTCTCTAAGGAGTAAAATTATCAATTTATTTACATTAAATTAAGAAGTGTTACAACCTCTCACAGTACTACTACAAACTCATGATAATATATTCACCCAATATTGTGCTTACAAAAGCAAGATAGAAAACCTTCAGCCAAATTTTGAAGTATGAGCATAAAAATATTTACTACAATATCAATACTTCACTTTTGCTATCAAGATACAATTTTGTTACTGTTAATTGTGGATAATCTGTTTACTATTTGCAATTTGACTAATATATTATGCCATTTAATTCTTAAAATAGTTGTATTGGTTAGATTGCAGTGTTGTCCTAGGCTACAGCTGAGCTAATTGAATATTAGTAAATTAAAGCAACTTGACTAAACTCACAAGCCATTGAAAGGCAGAATGGGTGTTAATACCTAAGTTTGTGAGCTCCTAAAACCTATATATCTTGACCACACCAAAATTACCTCTTTCCAAAAATGTTTATCATTTAGAAGATTTCTCTTATTAGCCTATCTGGTCTCAAGGAAATGACTTAAACAGAATAAAATATTATAATTTACACATTACTTGTTCTCAGCTGAAATTTCTGTCATGGCAAACAGAACCACAAACAAGTAGTACAAAGGGTCAAAGGACACTCATTTATCTTGAAGCTAATGAATCTGTTAAAGCCAAAAAGGGTGTGGTACCACCACCTTTCTCCCCCTCAAACCCAGAACAGCACCTTCACAATTGAAAATTCTAATGTAACTTAGAGTCTGGGCCCTTAGTTGAACCTGTGAACCTGTAAATGCAAAACTTAAAGCAAGAGTCCTCTTTTTAATTGAGGTACACTTGGCATATTATATTAGTTTCAGGTGTATACAACAGAATGATTTGAAATTTGTGTCTACTGCAAAATGATCAGTACTGTGCAACATAGCTGCACATTTTTTTTTCTTGTCATGAAAATGTTTAAGATCTACTGACCAATATTCAAATGTGCAATGCAGTATTACTAATTGTGAAATAAATTATGTCCCCAAAGCTAATTTACTTTGGAAATAGAAGTTCAATTCCCAATTCTAATTACCTCAGTTATCTTGTTTCTGATACCAAAATTAATAAGAATTATCTAACAAGCCGGAATACTGTGACTACCAGACACAGTGCTGGACACAGTATCAAAGCAGAATACAGAAAAACAGGCCAGCAGCTCCCATTTGTAATTTTAGTTAAGTACTCTCTCTTTTCTTGGTTTTCTTACCAGATTTCAGTAAGACAGCAGGTTCCAAATACAGTCTCTTATGTTAAGCCTCAGGTCACCAAAACCAGACTTAATTAGTTTTAGCTTTCCCAGAAATAGAACCTTTAAGCTGTCAATCAGGAATTGTCAGACTAGCAATATTTGGGCCTGGTAAGTCCCTTCCATCCCCTAAAGGAAATAATTTTGCAACGAACAAACCACTTTTTTCCTGCCTTGTATAATTTCTTGTTCCTGTTCCTTCCTGCCTATAAAAATCAATTGCTTTCATTTTTGCTCAAATAAACTCTTGAAAAATTTATCTCAGTTTATCTTTTAACAGTGTTGGTATCAGGAGAGGAGAGGGGAGACCCAGAGAGCACCCAGGGAAGCAAAAAGCAACCAACAGAGGTATGTGTGTTGTGTCACAAGTTCCCATTTTTTTTTCTCTTAGGAAGTGGTGGGAACTTTCAATTTTTTTTTCTGAGCATTCCTCTTTTCCAATTGGATCTGGAAAACATGTCAGAATCAAACTAGATCCAGTGTGAGGACTTAGATGAGTATAATTTTGTTCTAAAACTGAACAAATAGTTTGTTTACCAAGGATAATCCTAAATTATAGTGGTTAAAGAGAACTTTTGAAATTGGGTAAGAAAACAGAGAACTTAATTAACTTAAAAACAGGAGCAGCTGGCCCTTTAAGTTCAGCCACTCATTACATTTGTTCTAGCCCATATAGCAGTAGCAAGGCCACACTACCTTTAAGAGGAGGCAAAAACAAGATTTATTCACTAAAAGGATGAAATAGACAAAAGTCACTGAGTGTACAGTGGTACCTTTTTGATTATCTTACCAGTTCAGTCTCCAGTTCAACAGTCTCCAAACTGTTTTTCTTCAGTCACGTGGTCCATCAGTCATGTGCATCCATACGATGGTGGCTGACCCACCTTCAAACCAAATGAAGAAACCAAGATGGTGTGGTCAATCCTCCTCCAAAACTGCAGCTTTCACCTCAAGTCAAGTAAAGAAATCAATCCTCCTGCAAAAGACACAGCTCTAGTCTTCTTTCAGCCTGAACCACCAAGACTCATTCAGAATAGCAGCAGCAACCATTTTAGATGTTTCATAATGAGAACAGCAAAACTCCAATTCTTGTCAGGTCTCCAGACAATTCCCAAGCTTCGTAGTTTCAAAGTTAAAGAAAATTTTCAAGTACCAAGTTTTCAAGTCAGTTTACACAAGTCATAAGTTTCTCGAACATGCTTCCCTGGGCTCCTCACCAGCTCATGTTGGGGATAGAAACCCACAGTGTGGCTTCCTTCCCTGTCTTGTTGCTGCACATGGCAGCAGCAGCTCTGAGGCCTCCAGTCTCCTTGCCGTTCCTCTGCTCTCTCCCTGATCCAGCTTTCTTTCTCTTTCTTATCCAGCTTTCTCTCTCCCTTTCTTAAATCTTTTCTCTCTGTTCCTCTTATGAGTAGGCTTGGCTTCCCTTCTCCAAGTCTCTGCCCACCAGGACACAATGGCTAAAATAGCTGCTATCTTAATGCAGCATTACCAGGCTGGGGCCATGGCCCCCCAATTTCATCACAGCACCCCTATTACTTTTAGCTTAGATAAGCTTATTTATTTAAGAGGAACTTTAAATAAGAGGTGGGGGTCTCAGCTAAATCTCACTCTATAGAGGAAAAATAAATTGTTTTCCTTTTCTGCAGCTCCCAATAACCTGGATGAGACCTACTTGAACAACCTCATCTGCTTCAGAGCCTGAAGATTGCTTGGTGGAAAATTGTCAGAAGTGGACAGAGAGAATTCTTATGAAAATCAGCTGTTCCAGTTTTCTGCCATGCCTGATCCAAAGGGAAAGATGAAATTTTGCATTTTCCTTTTCTTTTACAATAGTCAGAAAAAACTTTATTAATTTTTATTTAAATAATATATATATATATAAATTATATATATTTCACATCATTTTCCTCCTGACCTTTTGGTTGTTTTTTCTGTGTTCCGTATATTAGTGAAACCATTTGGTTTCTGTCTTTTTCTTTCTGACTTGTTTCTGATAATATGATTTCTTCTAGGTACATCCATGTTATCATAAGTTTCATCAAATTTGTCAAATGTCTCAATATTATCATAAATTCATCAAATTTGTCAAATGTCCAAAATAGACAATTGGATGAAAAAAAGTGGTATATATACATGATGGAATATTACTCATCAATTAAAAATGATAAATTTGAGAAAAACTTTTTTAACAACTAGAATTTTTAATTGTGGATAAGAAATTCCTACTTTTAACACACTTCTTTCCAAATTATATTCTTTTTTCAATTTCACACTCTAGTTACCTTCATCATAAGAGATGGGAGATACAGTATTAGTGAGGGAAGAGAACTCTGCATTTTACTATAAGCCCAGGCCCTTCTCCCTGAGACAGTACATCCTGATCTTGTGATATTATATGGGGAGTATGGAGTATGTGATATTGTGATATTATATGGGGAGTATTTGTTTCTTTACAACCTCTTCAAGTCAAATTGCTCCAATATTATCTAAACCAAGATATTAAGACAAATTCATCAAAAGTATTTTAAGAAAGTGGGTATAGAGTATTCCTGCACACCTCTGTTTAGCAGAGAGGGAAGAAGAGAGGACTATACCATAGCCTAATTGTATACAATTTTTAAACATCATTGTTTAAAAGTCAAACTATCTTTCCTTTTCTTCCTAAATTGCTTTTAGTTGCTCATTTAGCTAACATCTTAAAAATTATTCCTATGTTCTCTTTCTACAAATTGTTTGTGGTCCTGAAGAAAAATGAGAGACAATAATTTTACAGAGTAAGTAGGTAGAAAATAAGGTATATTAAACTTACAGTGGTATATTATGGGAATTACAAATTTCTCCACCTCAATTAATTTTGAATAGTAAAATCATAGTGACAGGAGCAAAAACCTGTAATAGATTTTAAACTGACCTTATGCAATTCAACAAACCATATAGGATGAACAATACGGTACTGTGCCCAACATTAAATAAGTAATTACATTTATGATTTCGCCTTCTCTTCAATTAAATTTCCTTATGTAAGATGCTAAAATACATGTCTGGTAAATGAAGCTTAAATTATTTGTCACAAGCATTTTTGCTGCAAATATTTTTACTACAGAATTAATTGGGCATAATTTTGTTGCGAAGTACTGGTTGACAATTTTATTTTAATTTCAGTCTACAGAGATGAGTAAAAACAGTGGTCTTAAAATAGCGAATGGTAACAACTACATAGATTGATTTGATAGAAAATAAGGCAATAAAACTTAAAAGAAGTGTGAAATTAAAGAGTATTTAGACAGATTGCATACTATACTACAAAATAACATATCAGCTTGCAAATCCTCATGCCTCTCACCTGTCAAAACCAAAAGTTTACCAAACTGTGACAAATATGGAAAAGATAACTAGTAATTCATGTCTTTGAGAGCATTAATTATGAGTTCTTTACCTAATCTGGATAACAAGTTTGTTTTCTAAAGTGGTGTTTACCAAATTTTTCTCAGAGTATTAAAAGTCACAGGCAAAAATTAAATTGAGCACCTCTTGTCCCTCCACAAGAAATGGTTTCATGATTGAAGAATGGTGACAATCATTTCTGACATGTTCTCCTATAATGGAAACCATGAGGTAGACAGGATTTTGGTATTTCTACCAGAATCTGACTCAGATGAGTTAGTGAAATATAAGGATGATGCATGTAATGGAACACTTAGATGTAGTTCAAATAAATACCCCGTTATATACCTTGCCCATGCCATAAGAAACAGCAACCTCTCTAGGCCATCTGACAACAAGGCACAAGGTTTTTACAAGGCAATGCAAAGCTCAGTTACAAATACACATTCTAGTAGTTGGAAAACTCATCCTTTTCTTGATAAGGGACAGTAATTAGGGAGAGAAAAAGTGCTTCAATATGATCTTTTAAATTAATGTCTTGACTTTATTTGTTGTGACTTTACATTTTTTTTTTTTTACACATCAGTTTTGCTTTACGGTAAAATTGCTTTGTGACCAACATGGCAGTGAAAATGCTCAAGGTGTTGCAGTGAGGAATCTAAGGGACATGTACATGGAACCATTAACTTTTTGACCTTGCAGTTAGTTTTACTTTTTCCACAAGGTACATTTGTTTCTCTAAATTTTTTGTTATGATTTTGTTTGCTGCTAACACTTTAACTCATGTGCCAAGGTTTTGCTCCTTTGTTGGTTTGGACTTTGTACTTCTCTAGAACTTTTCCTTGGCAGTATTCACTCATTTGCTTGATCCGCTTTTCTTGTCAGTGTTTACCAAGCTGCAACTGGTTTTCTAGAATACCCACACCTCTGCCAAGTTTGAGGTCTTACCCTGCACTGGGGAAACTTTCAAGGGGATGTAGTAGAAATGGAAATCTGAATAGCTGAATGGATATTCTGAAACAGTTGTTATTGGTTGGCTTTTATCTTCTTTCAGTTAAAAAAAGATCACCCAAAGTAACCATTAGGCTCTTTAAGCAAAACCTACATGTAGACAGTTTCCTTCATGTAATGACTGTTCTTTCTTATGTATTCTACATGTGTGTTAAATCAATATATTTTTAGAACTCTGCCACTTTTCTTTATTATAAAAGATAGTATGTTTGTAGATTGTTTGCATTGAATATAAAAATGTCTGCTTTATTTTAGGCCATCTGTTTCTAAATGAGTGATTTCTTATATATTGTTTCCTTATATGATTTATAAATCAGATTTTGTCAATGGAAATTATTACATTTTATGGAAAGGGACTTTTTTATATAACTATGTAGGGAGAGAAAAAAGGAGATAATTAAAGGTTTTAATGTGTTCAAATATAACATAAAGGTTTCTAGAAAGTCAGGTTTTAAAATTATACAGTTTTCAGGTATTAAAATGACAAGATTGAAATAGGAGTGTCTTCTATAAAGGGGAAAACTGAGGAGAATATGTTTTCAGCTTAGACTGATATTTCTGTAGCATCAAATTTCTAACTGAACCAGAAAAATGTACTGAAATACAAACTTAAAAAAAAATGTTGTGAGTTTTATGAATGCTACTTCAATCTGTAAGATAATACTTCCGTTTGCTCTTTTAAATCTGCTTTTCCTTTAAACACTAAGAAGAGTTCATTGCCAATATGACAATTTGTGCATTTTAGACTTTCACCACGTAGCTATTTCTGATGAACTTTAACAGGTGGCATTCAAATCACGTATATTCAGCTTGCCCAGTGATGGCAAATGCAAAGAGTCAGGTCCAGACATATAAAAAATATTGTTTGCCGAGACACTTTTCCTGTAATAGGACACATCTCCACCTGGAACAAATCTACAGATACTTCAAAGTGTAATAAATCCCCATCCAAAATTATTAGTTCTTTCATTTTCTCCTGTGTTATGTCCTTCTCAATCTACCATCCTTCTAGATGCCAGCATTAGATTGACTCAAAATTGCCTTTTCCTCTGCCTTCATACTCAGATAGATGGTAGATTAACTACACTTTCACTGCATCTTTGCTGTTATTACCTGCAAAGACCAATTATTATTAGACATCTGTATGCTTTTATTTTGCTCCAAAAAAGGTTCAGGTTTGCTTCTGGCATTCTTTGGATAAGAGCATATATAACTTTAATCCAATTAGGAATGTGGTAATTGTAGTTAATTACAGTATTGTCTAAAAAAATAGTGACAAATGTGTTTAAATGAACCATAAAGGCAAGCTTAGTTTCTCACTGTCTAATAGAATGATAGTTGTGTGTTTGTCATAAATGACCTTATTATGTTTTAGGTATGTTCCTTCTATCCCCTGTTTTTGAGAGTCTTTGTTGTAAATGGATGTTGAATTTTGTCAAATGTTTTCTCTGCATCGATTGATATGATGATATGGTTTTCATCTTGCTTTTTGTTGATGTGGTGAATTACCTTGATCAGTTTTTATGTGTTGAACTATCTTTGGTCACTGTAATAAATCTCATTTGGTCATGATATAGAACCTTCCTAGTGTATGTTGAATTAATTTTGCTAAGATATTACTGAGGAATTTTGCATATATATATGCATTAGAGGAATGTTGGTCTGTGGTTTCTTTGTGTGTGTGTGTGTGGGGGGGCATGTATGTATGTGTGTGGTGATCAGAGTAATATTGGCCTATGAATGTGTTTGAAAGCATTTTCCTCAGTTTTAGGGAAGAATTTGAGAAGGGTATTAATCTATGAAGTTTTCAGAGAACTCATTAATAAAACTATTTGGTCATAAAGTTTTGTTGTTTGCAAGACTTGATTATTCTTTCAATTTTCTTGCTGGTGATTGGTGTTTTCAGGTTTTCTGTTTCTGACTCAGTCTTGGAAGGTTTTCTACTTCTAGAAATTTGTTTATTTCTTCTAGTTATTCAGTTATATTGGCATATCGATAATAGTGGTAATCTCTTATGGTCCTTTACATTTCAAAGATGTCTGTTGTTACTTATCTTTTATTTCTGACTCTTAACAATTTTCTTCCTTTTCTGTGTGTGTGTGTGTTTGTGTGCAAGTGTATGTTTGTGTATATGAACCTAACTACATGTATTTTCTCTTTTTTCAAATAACCAGATTTGCATTCATTTTGGATTATCTTTTTTAAAATTTCTATTCTGTTTATTGTTACAACTATTATGTTTTACTATTACTCATCTGTTTACTTCTGTTTCCACAACATTATTTTCCAGAGCTATGTCCTTTTCCTGAGTGAGGACCTGGGCTCCTGGAATGCAGCAGACTATGGTGCTAAGATCTCTAGGAGTAACTTTGAAGCAGGTAGCCTCAGAGTCTGAGCATGTCAGGAACCTCTTGTAAGGCAGATGTGTGGTGTGGTTCTCCAGGCTCCTTTATCACAGTGCTTCCTATGCTGGAAGGGATTGTCTCCTTTTCTCTAGCTCCATGTATTCATTGGGTTCCATGCCTCCTCATTCATGCTGGCTCTCTCCTCCATTCTGCTGTCAGTCACATGGTACTGCTTATGAGCCTTGTAGTTCTGGCATCTGGTGCTGAGAACCAAACTCCCAGCTAGTGGCATTAGAAAAATTCCCCTGGTGGCAGACTTCAGTAGATGATTGGTGCACCTCCCCTCCTTTCTTGTGGTTTACAGTTCTGGTGTGGGGCTGCAGCCACATCTCTGTGACTTTTCTCCCCCACTGGAAAATGAGGGAGCCTCACTCACATTGCACACATCTCTGGATCAAGAATTTGACTTCCAAGCCTCTGGAGGTTTTGTAGGTGGAGCTCTGTGACATGTTATCACAATAGCTTGTCTTACAGTCTTGTCTTGTCTCTTGTGGTTCCAACCTGGGTCCTACCCAGGTGATGAGTGTGTATAGGGCCTTTATTTGTTTCTCTCCTCTTCAGTATACCTGAAGCTAGAGTTCTGGTTTTCTCATTCCTAGTGCAGGTTGGATTGAAGTGGGAGTAAACCAGAGAGGAGCCCCTCCCCTCCAGCCTGAGACTTTGGCAGAAGTGCCCACCCTCTACCCCCAACTCAACACAGAAGCAGAGGTCGGCTCTCCCAGCCTGAGACCCCTGGGCCACAAAACCCTGAGATCCAGTACCACAGAACTCACTTTACCTTGACCCCTGCCCACAGCCTAGACACAACAGGGGTGTGTTGGGGCCTCCCCCCCAGAGACCCAGGTCATCTACACTAGAAAAAGTTCTTAGAGAGAAAATACCACTGGAGAGTTATCTCTTTTGAACAAAGCATTGCATTTTGAAGGATACAGACATAAGATATTTTAAATTTTTTAAAACTAATGAACTGATTCATTAATTGTTTTTCATATAATTATTATCATTATTATATTATTATTTAAGTTTTTAATAATTATTAATCATTATTCATCTGTATTAAGCCTTCTTAACTTTCTGGGCCTTTACCATTTGAAAAATCTATCAAAACTAACTGTATAAGTATTTACAAGCTTCAAGGGGAATATCTTAGTCCCTCAAAGCAATAAGAATATTCATTGAAGAAAATAACTATTTAAATGTGATCCATATGTCCTTTACTACATGAACATATTATGCCAAGATGTAGGCCTCTAATTCAACTTTACCTATCAACCCAATGTATCCCCCCCACCCCGAGAAGCTAAATGTATATCAAATTTACCTTAGTAAAATCTAGAGAACAGAGTTTCCTACTTAAAGAACTCATAAGTAAGGGGGACTTGAGGGAGGCAGTGGAGGGAAAAAACAATTCATAAGCCATAAGGATAAAATTCATTCATTTTTAGGGTTAATATCACTATTTCTTTCAACTTCATTGTTGCTCCAAAATAGGTTTGTACTTTGTGATTCTTAAAAATTTTACAAAAATCTGTAAAATCCATAGTCTATTGTAGGTTGGTTCATCATAATCTTGGAATCTTTCCATTTATTAGAATTCCATATCTTGCAATTTTTATATCTAAATTAATAAAGAATCTCTTACACAGCACTAGTTTTCAGCAGGAGTTACAAACACATGATCTTTTGATTTTTGCTGGAAATTAGATACAACTTCATTTTAAATTTCTACTTCAATACCTCCATGCTGGTGATTTTACATGAATTGCAAAAAATTATCAGTGAATTAATTGGGATGGTAATTAATGGGATGCTAAATCTTCAGAAAAAAACAATATCAACTTGTGTTAATAACTTCTTTAAAACTGTGATTATTTAAGGTGATTTTTATATCCTTTTTATGGTAAGAACACTCTAGTTAGAAGAAGAAAAAATATCTGAGAATGGGCAACATGCAGAAAACACAACACAAGATGATAGACTTATCATCCTAGAAGACACATCAGTAATTACATTAAGTGTAAATGTTTGATGTATAGAATTATCAGAAAGTATTTTTCAGATTGAATAAAAAACTAGTCAGAATTATAGAATTGGAGGAAACATATTGTAAGTACAAAGATGTAAATAGATTAAGAGTAAATGGGTGGAAAGAGACACCCTGTGCTAGCATTAACCAAAAGAAAGCTGGAATGGTTATTTTATCATTAGACAATTTAGATTTCAGAGTGAAAATACAACCACAATTAAATAAATCTGTTTTATAAATATGATATGGTACAATAAGATGACACAATAACCCCAAATATTTGTTAGCTAATAACAGAACTCTGTATTATATGAAAAAAAAAAAAAAACTGTGTAATTATAGGATAATAAGAAAATTCACAATTATAGTTGAATAGTTCAATTTTACATTCTCAAAAATAGATTGGAGAGGTTAGAAATTGGTAAAGATATAAAAGCTTGTTTATTAAACTATTTTGTTTGATATTTTTATAACACTCCAACAAACAATAGCAGGATAAACTTATTTTTTTGTGGTATGTGGGGAACATTTACGTAGATGGCTATCTTGACCGCCTAGGTCTAGAAATGTAAAAATTTTTAGGGTATAAATATACATCCTTTATACACAGTAGAACTAAATTAGAAATCAATAATGAAGATATATAGAAAATACTCAAATATTTGGAATATAAATCATGCAGCAGTAACTATTTATAAAGAATAAATGATATAGCGTGAATACAAAATATTTTAGTCAAAATAAAAATATGTTCAAATTTCCCTTTATTCTCAAATAACATTTTCATATATGTGTTAATATATTTGTCTATTAAATTTCTACTAGATTAGTGATTTTGGCAAAGTTGTGAAATATAAAATAGAATTTCAATTGTATTTTGGCACACTAGCGGGGACCGCTTAGAAATTAAAAGTAAAGAAATACAATTCACAATAGCATCAAAAATTATAAAATAGGCATACATATGACAAAGTTCTACAATAACCGGAGGCTGTAATACAGAGTGGGAAAATAGTTCTCACAACATGGAAAGATGTATCAAATTCGTTAGAGTCAAGATGTTAATCATATCTAAGTGATCTACAGATTCCAACTAACACCAGTTAAAACCTTGTCAGATTTTTCATTAAAAGTAACACTAAAGGGTTGAGACTTAATGAAATAAACATATTTTTTATTGCTTTAACTAGGACATTTTAAAATGTAACTCTTTCTTTTTTTGTTTTGCATTGCCAGAATGTAGTGGTGTAAAATTCATGGTTCCTAATGCCATTGGTTCCTAGCAGTTTTACCCACCATAGATTTTGCACACAGAGAAATAGGCAACTAATGTATTAGTGTTCTTATGAAGTATTGATAACCCTCAGTCTCCAAAGGGTCTTGTACAGGTTGTTGCATACCAGACTTTGAGAACTCCTGGAAACGATGATATAAATTGAAAGGAAAACTGGAATAATAGGAAAGCAAACAGTACAAGAAACTAAAAGATCAATTAAAAACACCTGGGGGGAAAAAAAACTAAACAATTAAATTATGTTCCAAATATGAAGCAAACTAAAATGTGGCATGATTTAAAATAGTTGAGAGAGTGTCTTAAAACAAGAATGCCAGCAACATTTTCCTCACGTTGTTCAGGGGTGCCTGACATTGGAACACCAGAAAAGGAAATTTAATCCTTGTATACTTTTTTGCCAGTAATGAGTAATATTTATGTAATCATGTAATTCAGTTTTTGCTTATTTACTTCCAACCTTTAGAGTGGACAAGTCTTGTAAGACTTCATTGGAGTTGCAAAACAGATTTATGCATTAACAGTGTGAAAGAACAGTTCGATAAGGGTGGAACATGTTGATGAAACTTGGCAGGAAAGGTGGAGGAAAACCAAGGCTGCTAAAAAATAGAAGGCAGGAGATACCACTGAAAATTGGTTGAGCAGGAATTTAGATTTAAGTAAATGATTAAAAATTGCAATTTTAATAGTATGAAAAGACTACAAATAGCAATATTTAAAGAAGGTGAGGATGTGATAGCACATGTGAACAAGATCTTCAGTTTCCAGGACGAGTGATCAGTAATTAACTGACAAAACTGATGAATCAAAATTAGAGTAGAATAATAATGGAAAAAGCCTCAAACAGAATTAAAAATAGAAACAACAGAATTCTGCTTCTAAGAAACAGAACTGAGATAAGAAAAATTATGCTTTCCAACATGTATCTTGTGGCATGCCTTTTTTTCTTTTTAAAAAAGGTATTAAATAATTATATAAATAATATATATTGAACAACATGCATCATTTTGTTTGATATATTAATCATATAACTTCTTTACATTTTAACATATGTATCTATATTATATATACTTAGCTGACTGCATAAACAAATAATGTCAGTGATTTATCTTATATGCATTGCTCTTATATGATACTTTGAGTCTTAAAAGTTTCATGTCCTTGAGTTTATAGGTTTTGTTTATTCTTTCTATTATGGTATTCAATACAGGGTCTAACAAATATGTGGGTGCTCAATACATATTGACCACATGTTTAGGTGCCCATTGATAATGTTGTAGTCACAAAGAAAATGGTAACGTGTTTTAAATAATTACATCTGATACAGTGTCAGTTTTTTGTACAGGGGTTCCAACATGAAACAGAATTACAGTCAGGTGGTCAATGTTTTTTTTGTTTTGTTTTTCAGGAAAGGAAAGGAAGGGAAGCAACGTTTTTTAGTGCCTTTTCATTAGTGCCTTTTAGTGCATTTTCATGTGGAAACACCTCAAAATACTGAAAAGTATAGTTAGTTGAGAAATAGAGGGAACAAAGCAGCAGAAGCTTTAAGCACCTTTTTGGAGTTATACTAGAATTAGTCTTGGAATTGATATCTGCCTAAATCTAGAACTTGAGGTTTATATTATGCCTTATTATGGAATGAGGGTTCATTCTGTCTGCTCTGTCATAGTTCAGTATTGTGGGTTTTATTTTCTAAATTAGTCTAGCTTTATGTGATTTCAAGGAAAGGACTTATGTCTGGTCCTGAAATTTCTTCCAGAATAATGGTGACAATATCTACTTCCATTTCTGGCTAAAAGTCTAATTCTTTTCTGCTTTTTCCTAGCTATGCCTCGGTGATAGCACATGACTAACTTGAGTATTCATTTTTCCCATAAAGAAACTTGAAGGAAATTGAGCTACAAGAGACTGTAGCTTTATATTTTGCATTTTTACAGTCTAGAATTGTAAAACTCTGCCTGAAATTTATTGTGTTACATGTTTAAAAAGCTGATTAAACTAAGCCCTGATTTCAAATTGATTTTGAAGCGTCACCAAACTGGTTCAGTCAGTGACAGCACAAACATATTCCATTTTCTGTTAGATATGTTAATACTATGTTTTGTTTTAAGTACAACACACACACACACACACACACATACACACACACACACCTAACATATAACTGCTGACCAAAATGCAGCTTTTGGTTTGGCATTCCCTGAAACAAGACTGAATGTTACACTTGGGAAACAGAGTAATAATATATGCCATGTAAATCCTTATAGGTAGACTAGTACCAATTTTGATATAATCTGTAAATAGTTGGAAAAACAATATGAGCCTCCTTTCGAAGAATGTTCTTTTTTCTTTGCTAACTAGTTTTTACATTTCAAGTTAATGTTAAATGATAGAAATAAATTCTTCCTCCCACAAGAAAAGCAATATACTGTGCCCTTTGGTTGAGAAAAAAATTTCACCTACCTGAGCAGTATCAGGAGTAAAATAACAAAATATGGAGTTGAACAAGATAACTCCTGAATTTGTTCAAAATTTGAACAAATTTGTTCAAAATTTGAACAAATTCAGGAGTTATCTCAAATAGTGTTTATTCTCTAAAAAAGGGGCAATATTCACACAGGTAAGGACACAGGAAAGATCCACTCCTTGTGAAAGAGGCTTGCAGGGAGAAACCATGATGAACTCAATATCAACATGACAAATTCTAAATATATGTGTATTATGCCAGCAGAGAAATCCAGGCATCAGTTTGTTTTTGAAGAATACCACTCTAAGGCAAGCACATCTACACTATTTGTGAAGAATATGAAAGATCCTAGGATGCTAAGAGGCCACAAAAGTTGTTCAAGGCTGAAGCAGATATAACTCTCAAGAGCCTGAGGTGCTTTTAGAAGCAGAATGATCACACACACTGAAGTGAAGGGGTGGGCTAAAGCAGTGAGATTGTTGTTGCTGGGACAGGCAAAAGCCAGCTCAGGTGATACATTCAAATACAGAACGGGTGGGTGTATGAAAGTGTTTAATGAAAGGGAATGTAGATTTGAGGTGGAAAAAGAATTGATATGATTAACATACTAAAATGGTTTTCTAGTTGCTTGTGGTGGCAGTTAGTTTAAAATGTGTTAAAGAAAGCATGGAGGTGAGAAGGGAGCTAGTTATAATCATCCAGGAGAGGAGACTTGGTAAGTGGTATCAGTAAAACTGGAAAGCTCTCAGATCTGGAGCTATAGTTTTCAGTCTTTTTTATTTCCTTTTTCTTTTCTTAAAATTGAGACTTTAAGCAAAATAAAATTTCAACTTTTACAGTGTGTGTCTGGATAGACAGGATGAAACGAAACAAAATTTCATGAAATGATGCTTAGCTTTGTAACTGTGAACAGGACATTTTTGACATTTTGAAATATTTTTTCCTGTTTTACTTTAAAAATTGTAATAATATACCACTATATTGATTCAATAACCCACTAATAGGTTGTGATACTGCACTGCTTTGCCAGTATAAGCTAAGAGTTTGTAACTAGATATGAGACATAAGAAAAATAACATCAAGGCACACCATGTACAGTGCAGCAGCAACCCCCTTACAGCCAGTATTAAAAATGTCAGCTAGTTGACAGCTCTTCTGCAGTTGACAGCAATGTTAGCACCCTTTGCTTTACAGCTGTTCATTCAGGACAGCAGTCTGGAGGATACAAACAGAAGAAAGACTTGAACTCTATGACCTAGGAGCTACTTTGGCTGTATTTATTTAGGCACAAAAGAGAGGGGCTACATCTGCTTTATTGCAAATGTACAGCCAGTGTGGTTCCTAGTTAGGTGGAAAGTTGGTCAAGTAGTGATTGGCTAGGTTTGGTGTGCCTGTTTGGTTTCACTACTTTTACTGTTGTGACCCGTCTGCCCATTCCTCAACATGACAGGGGCAGTTGGACTGCCAGGACACCAATCTTTCCAGCTCCTGGCTTTGGTTGTTGCCCAGACTGGGCATAGCTCCATGTTTGCTTTAAATGTTTTATTTGTCAGCAGTCAGGCAAAAGCTGTGTAGTAAAATTTGACAGCAACACAATATTCCCTAGACCCCAGTGTGGTGGTGGGCATCTTTAGGAAGTTATTTAATGAGCCTATGTGATAAAGTTATTTGTCTGCTACAGATACAAACAAATGTACTGTGACAATGTACATGCAAGTGTTTCTCTTAGGTGCATTTCTAGAAGTTGAATGACTAGATCTTAAGGTGATCTAGTCTAAGACTTGAATGACTAAGATCATAAAAAAAAAATACAATTTTTAAAGAAATCAGCAAACAACTTTCCATAGTGATTTGTACCGTTTCACATTCCTTTCTAATAGTATGAGCTAGTCTGTTTTTTTTTTTTTTCACATCCTGTTGTTCACTGTCACAAGTCTTTCTAGTTTTATTAATTCTAACTGATTTGTGGAAATTTTAATTTGCATTTCTTTGAAGACTGATGATATTGACCATTTTTTTTTACATCTCGATTAATCTCTGAATGATCTTTGGGCAAATGTTTCTTTTTTAAAATTTAGTTTTCTTTTTTAAAATTTTAAATAATTTATATATACATATACATATATATGTTTCACATCATTGTGATCCCTGGGGGTCACCCATCACCTCTCCTCCCTGGCCACTCCAGTTGGTCCTCTTCCCCAGTTATGTACTTTTGTTTGGTTGTTCATATATTGTTGAAACCATTTGGTTTCTGTCTTTTTCCTTCTGGCTTGTTGCTGCCAATATGATTTCTTCTAGGTACATCCATGTTACCAAAAAATCATCAAATATGTCATTTTTAATTGATACATAATATTACATTGTGTCTATATACCACATCTTTTTCATCCAGTCATCTCTCTTGGGGCATTTGGGTTGTTTCCATGTCTTTACAATTAGAAATAGTGCTGCAGTAAACATCTGAACACAGGTGTCCCTTTGTGTGTATATTGAAGTCTCATTTGGGTAGATTCCCAGAAGAGTGATGCTGGGTCAAATGGTAGTTACATTTTCATGAGTTTGAAGGTCCTACACACTGCTTTCCATAATGGCTGGACCGGTTTACATTCCCACCAGCAGTGTAAAAGTGTTCCTTTCTCTCCACATCCACGCCAGCATTTGTTGTTGTCTGTTTTTTGGATGTGGGCCATTCTTACTGGTGTATTCTTTGAAGAGATAGAACAAATTTTACAGAAATTTATATGGAATAACAAAAGACCTTTATTATCGAAAAACCTCCTGACCAGAAAAAGAGAGAATGGAGGTATTACTCTTCCAGACTTCAAACTGTACTACAAAGCCACAGTAATTAAAACAGCTTGGTACTGGTACAAAAACAGACAATCAGACCAATAGAACAGAACTGAATCCCCTGAAATAAAGCCACACATATAGATAAAAATCTATAGTCAACTAGTCTTTGACAAAGGAGTGGAACAAGGACAGCCTCTTCAATAAATGGTGCTGGAGAAACTGGACCAAGGCATGCAAAAAAAATGAACCAAGATACCTCCCTCACACCATGTACAAAAACTAACTCAAAATGGATAAAAAACTTGGATATAAGACCTGAAACTATAAATATATAGAGGAAAACCTGGGCAAAATCCTTCATGGGCAAATGTTTCTTCAAGGCTCTTGACCATTGTTAAAAACTTTTGATGGTTTTTGAGGTTTGAGTTTTTTTCCTTGGATCCAAGAGTTTTGTTAAACATTTGATATCTAAACATTTTTTTCCAGTTTGTGCATAACTTTCCATTCTCTCAACAGTGATATTTGAAGGATAGAAAATTTAAATTTTTGCATAGTTTTAGTAGGGGAGGTGCAGATGGTATGTGGTTTTGGTTATGTCTGTGTGAAGGACTCTCTTTTAATTTGAAGAACTGTGACAATGATTATTCATGAATGAAAAAAAACTGCAAGCAGATCATGAAGCATGTAGTTCATCGCTTTGAACAAGGCAGGTGACAATAATGTTTATTATGAAGATATTTAATATGAAACATATTTCTGATACTTCTGATTATAATTGGGATGCAAGGATTCTTGAACAGGTCATGGTGACAGCAGAACAGTGAATTATTACAATTTGGAGTGTTGTGTACTCATCCAGTCTCAAAGGTATAGTTTTCCAAGGTGCTTCAACAAGGTGGGACTGCCCTATTTCTATAAGAACTATTCTCCCCCTTTAGTTCTACAGCAGGAGGTTACAGAGAAGAAGTGTAGAAGAATGTGTTACCGATTGTTGTTTTCCTAATGCTTTGTAGACTCACTATCTGTTGCTTTGTAAAATGAGAATACAGATTCCAAGTTGCATATTTAAAACATGTAGTACCACAGTACCTTATACAAAATTTTGAAAAAAAAATTAATCCTTTACCCTTAAAAAATAGTTTGAGTAAAAGTCACCCATGATCCAAAAGTTTATGTATCCTTTTATTTTGAGAGATGATGCTTGACATAAAAAATTAAATGAGGTGGTGGGGTGTGAAGGAAAGTTCAGCGGACTGTGGCAGAGGACTATAGGTGCTTTGGTGGGATAACTACAATAACCACACTTAAGGGAAGAAACCCTACTTTGTGAGGAAAAAAGATGGAAAATGATACATCATTAATTTAAAAAAATGAAAAATATGTCATTATTAATCTATCCCAAGAGCTTCACTTTTTCCATTGGCTTCTGGTGAAGTGTGATCACAGTAAATACTGATTCTTTTTAAAAAACAATCTGTATTTTATAAGAATAATAAACATCTATGTGTGTTTCCTAAGAAGTGCCTGTCAAAATGAGGAACTAACTGGAGATTAGCTACCATTTAGAAATTCTTTACCTCATGACAAAAATAAATTAAAAATCTTATGCCAGAGCATTCACTACAACTTAATAAAACAGAATTAAATAAATTATAAAAAGTTAAACATGGATTATATGGGCATATATCAATGGAAATCCAAGTTCAATATGCCACTCCCTGTATATCCTATATACTTGCTACATTTATGTCATAAATTTGTTACTAAGCTATATATTAAACCATCTAAAGTGAGAAACAAGATTTTGTAGGTGATTCATAGCATTCATAAAATTAGATAACATAAAAGTTTTTCAATATAAATAAATTATTCTTGGTACCAAAACTAGAGAGAAATTCTTTGCCACATATCCTAGAATATGATAAGAACTGGATTTATGTTTACAATGAATTGCTTCAAGTCTGTTTCATAAATAAGTTTCACGGTACCTTTCATCAAAGACAGAGTTTCTGGGATGTATATTGAGGTAAAAGACTGTATGATCTGCTTGTGTTATTGGAAACATACTTTGTATGTGTGTAACACTAGCTAGTCTTGCATTTTCACTTATATGCAAGTCTTGTAATGATCACCCTCCAACCCAGTCCCCAGAAATCATGGTCATTAAATACCATTAGCAAAGATAGGTATTCATTTTTACTCAGTAGAGATATGGGCCCTGCATTAATGTAATAGTTCCCAAACCATGTTCTATGTAGTACTCAGTCTTGGTGTTATTCTAGACTGTTCAATTAATAGGAATTCTGTAATAAATTACAATTGAGAAACTGCAAGTTGACTGAACGAATATACATTTTTTTGCTTCTGCAATACCCAGAATCTTTAAGATATTTACTATATACAAGACAAATCTCTAAGTGGTATATGTATTGCGTGGTATTTTCCAAACAAAACTCTTCACTTTGCAGAATGCCTCATAATCTATTTCAAGAAATATTCTTGAGATCTCCCACATTCTTCTATTCTGCATTGTGCATTTGGATTAACCCCAATGTTGACTCAAAATCAATCTTTTACATAACATTTTATGTAAATTCTGACATAGATATGTGTGCAGAACTTTGAGTTGCTATTTTGACTCTACTTACTGTTAAAATAACAATGAGATGTATTAAATTGATGAGGTTGTTAAAGAAATAACTTCTGAACGCTATTCTCTTTTTATGCTCTTACATGTACACTGTATAGTTCTTTAAAGATAATGTTTTGCCTGATGTTTGTCTTCTAATTTGTGGAAAAGCCTTTGATCAAAAGTCATAAAATCTGATCTAAGGAAACATTGATTTGTGTGTCATATGGTGCCATTTTCTAACTAAAGGTATTAAAGCTGTAGAGACAGTATTAAAATGTTAGTAACACAAGGTAAGAGTCTTTTTAGCAATGCTCAAAATATGTAAGAATAAGATAAAATTGAAAATAATTAACTTGGTAATTGACCACAGTAATACAATTATGTAGTCATTCTGATGTGGAATAGATAATAAGAAATAAAAGTAGATATGGTATAGCAAGAAGGCAGCTGGAAGTTGACCAAATAAAATGCATTTATTAACTTCTGGAATTACCAGAAACTTTAAGGTATCTACCACAATAAGATTGATCTCTAAGAAATATATGCATTATAAATATATTTTTAGGATTGCTTAACATATAACCATTTATAAAATGAGTTGGAAGTTTCTTAATATTAAGGCATATACTTATTATGCTGCATAATAAAATAGGATAGGAATAATAGACTATTCTTTTTATTCTATAAGATCAGTCATAGTAAAAATAAAGTAAAAATAAAGTGAAGAATATTTTAGTTTGATCCAATTTGTATTCATTTGATAATAGAATTGGAGAAGTCAGAGTCTGGTTGTAGACACTTATTAGGAAGCAATGAGAATGTCTTCAGAAAAGTTTCACAGGCTATTTCTGGGACTAGAATATAAAAACCAATAGCCAGCACGGTGGCTCGTACCTGTAAGCTTCATCCTAGGAAGCAGTGGGGTCGGGGGATCGCGGTTCAAATACTGCCCAGGGCAACACAGTGTGAGACCTAGTTCCCAAAAAACATCTGCGTGTGGTGGCATGCACCTGTAAGCCCAGCTACCTGGGAAGCTGAGGTTGGGGATTGCTTGAGTCTGTGGTACCATGGGTAACGTGAGCCTGAGGTTCCCCAGGCAAAAATAGCGAGACCTAGTCTCAAAAAAAGAAAAAAAAAAAATTAAGAATATAAAAAGCAATAATCGAAAGTCTTAATTCTGAATTGAAGTAAAGAAAAAGATTTTGCTTATATCAGTGCCAACATTTGAAGTGGAATTCTCCCATATTTCATACCTACAAATAGAAATAGTTAAGAGACTAATACACTAAAAAAAGCTATAAAAATAAAATAAGTACAATAGATGTTGCCATCAAATTCAACATAAATATTGTTTCAACTTATGAATTGATTCGAGTCTGACTATTAAAATATAACTAATGTTCAGATTGTAGTTATCCTGTATTTTCAGTATTTTTTCTTTTAGTCATAAATAATTCTCCTATTTTGAGCTTTGAGTTCCACATTTATATAGCTGATTGCTGGAATCATTTCCGTTTAGATGTCAGCAGACATCTTATATCATGTCTAGAGCCAAATTCCTATTTTTGCTGTTGTAGTAAATAAAACTCCATTCTTTTACATGCTTAAGTCAAAGTTTTGGAGCTTTCCATGTTCTTTCATCCAATATGTTAGTAAATCTTATCAGTTTACCAGTGAAATATATCTAGAATCTTTCCATTTCTTGGTACTTCCACTACAGCTATCCCAATGATAGTCACCAATTATAGTGTATGGACTATATCAATAATTTCTTCAACATTCCATTATTTTCACTCTTCCCTCTAAAGTCTAGTCACCAAACTGATGAAAAAAAGTCTAGAAATCAAACTGATAGTTTTAATACCTACATTAGATTATGTGACTGTTCAAAACTCTCCAGTACTTTTATTTGCTTATTTATTTTTGGCTCTGTATTAGTTGAGATACATTATTCTCAAGTAATAACAAGCAAAGTACAAAATACATTTTAATTTTAAATTTTGTTTATATAGTGTTCTTAGTCATAGGTGGCCTTTTTCCAAATAGTGATTTAGAGTCAAGACATCTTTCAGTTTGAAACTTTGTTAGTCTGTGGTTTTCAAACATTCAGTCAACATAACACACAAAAATAATAAAACAAATAATGCCATTGTAGACCGAAAAGAAGAAAGATCAGGTAAGAAAAACATACCCAAAGAATAAGCTTAAACAAGAGTTTTAAAACAGCAGGAAGTGGACATGGTGAAAGATGATATATGAATATAAAAGACAAATGGGATCTGCTAAATAGATAAATCACATCTGTGAAGAAGTATAAAAAATATAAATGGAACAGAAATAGTAGGCAGTAGCAGTAAAAATGTAATAGCAGAAAATTTTGTTAAAGGGTGGTCAAAATCTGATATTTAAGAGGGTTTGCTTCAAAATGTTTCTTTCAAAGAAATAATATACAAAATGAATTAATTTGAAGAATGTATATATTCAAGAACATCTAGTAAAAAGAAATGAGTCATTTTAGGATAAAGAAATTCTAACTGAACTCAGAGCTATTATTGACATGAAATATTGAATGCTAAAGTAAAATATAAAACTATATTCTCACACTATGCATTCCACACAACCAAGATCTGCAGAAAATTGCTTTTGCAAAGTTTATACTTTCACAAATATATATTGAGATTAAGTATCACATGTGTAAGAGACTGTGATGAATACTTTATACTACTAGAGAATATACTTCTGATACATTTATTGTTTGTCATCTCCAAATTTGTACTTTGTTACCTGCTGTGAAAATGAATCTGCATCCTTTAAGTATTTTTTCTATACTAGCTTACACATATTTATCAGTAGGGAAGACCTGGCTGGCCATATGTGTTCACTTGGGAGTGAGCTGCAGTACTCAGGGGTTCTCTTAAGACCCAAGTCTATGATGGTTGACAATGAGCATTTTCATACCTGTGGGTGATTTTGTAGAGAAATTCCCTGGTAAGATTCTCCGAGCAAATAGCTTTCACAGTCATCCTGGAGGGCCTATTTCTAGTACTTTTTAGATGTTATATAGCATACTTCAAAGAAGTTTGTCAAGCCAACCCTGGGGGGTAGTGATATCTTGTGGATTAAACCTATATTCTTTACTGGTCGCTTAATCTTAGTGACAGTCCTCACACCAGTCTTCTGTGCTAGCTGTCAATTCTTTATATTAAGCTTTCCTTATTCAAATTACAGTGATCTATTTCCCAAATGCACAGTTATCAAAATCACTGAAGGTTTATAAGTTGTTTCCTGTCTTTTCAATACAAAAATATTCTGATGTCTTTTGTGCTTATTTGCATATGAGAGCACTTCTAACATCATAGGATGCTTGTCTTTCACATCAAGCTTTTCCTAAGAACTTCCACTTTAATTAGATAAATGAAAGAACTTCATAAAGCTCCACTCATTGGGAGACTTTGTATTGAGGTCTGACAGATATATTTGGACAGAAAGATATATGGAACTATATATATGAAACTCATTTTGTACAGGCTTTAAACTTAAAACTCTCTATTCTATACAGCTTTCTTCTCCTAACAGATTTTCAGACAAAATTCTTTGTCTCTCTTGGGTTTAGGGAGGATCATTTTTATAATCAGAGATGTTATATTTAACCAAGTAATTTTTCAAATATATAAGTAAGAAAAATTTTAGCTAGATCTGCAAATATATGTGTAATTTCTGGTCAAAAACAATAAAGGTTCACAGCATGTCATAACTACCCCCCCACTCCCAACAAAAAATTAGAATGGAAAATATAAGGAATACAATAATTAATAGTAAACAATGATATCATTAAAATATTGAGTTATGTGGTGGTGTGCTCCTGTAATCCCAGGTACTTGGGAAGCTGAGGCTGGGGATTGCTTGAGTCTGTGGTACCCCGGGCAATGTGAACCTGAGGATCCATAGGCAAAAATAGTGAGACCTAGTCTCCAAAAAATTAAATAAATAAATAAAATATTGAGTTAAATTTAAATGATTATAATGCATATGTTCATTTGTTCCAGACAAGTTTATTGAGTGCTTGTGATGTCATTTCTTTTAAATCAATTCATGAATTTAATATAGTTCCCATTAAAATGCCAGTGGAATTCTTTCAAGTTTAATCTAAATAGATCCATTACAACATGTGTGAAAAATTAGTTTATTTTTTTTAAAAGTACAGTTTTTAAATGAAAACTTGTTCTACACGTTACCATAGTGTATTCTGAGGCTAATGCAATTAAGATGACATGATAAGATCACCAAAATAAACATGTATTGGTGGACCTGAGTGGAAAACTTAGAAACATCTAGATATATAGGAAAGGGAAGTAATGAACTTAACTTATATTATGGTCGGACTTATAATCCATCTAGGGCAGGTAGGAAGTATATTCATGAAATGTATGAAATTTAGACAAGGCTAAATTTCAGATGATCAAAGGAACAATACTTAAAAGATCTTATATAAACATTCTAGAAGAAAACATAGATCATTTTTATAGAATCTAGTGAAGAAAACATAAGCAAGACCTAAAGGCAGAAGTAATAAAATAACAGCACATACAAAGTTGCAATTGCTACTTAACACGATATATAAGCATGTAATATGAGTAAAGATGAGAGAATATTTGACTGCATATGAGAGAAGAATATGCACCTATAGAATGCAAATATAGTACAAATCAATATTAAAAGGCAGTGCAGTAAAAGTATGTGCAACATATATTAAATAATGTACACGTAAACATACAAATGATTAATAAAAATATTGGAAAGTTTTTCAAAGTCACTAGGGTAATGCAAATTAGAGCACAGTGTCATTTTTCATTCACCAATTTGCTAAAAATTACTAAAGATTTGATAGCAAGTGTGTAAAGAGTTTACAAGAGTGAAAGACAATTTTGATTCTGTATTTGGCAGTGACTATCAAAGTATGAATTTTGCACACATTTTGACAACATAATTCCACTGCCAGGAATTTATTTAATGCAAAAATGAGTACAAATATTTAAGTTATTTATCCTATGATGATCATTGTTACATAAAACTTACTATTTTATACTGGAAGATTAAATTTAATTGAGTAACAAGAAACAGTTAAGGAAGTTATGATTGTCTGTTCCCTCAGATTCATGCTTTCCCTTCTCTCCTTTCATGTGTGTGTGTCTACAGCTTTGTATTCTGTAAACATCTCTCTCTAGGTTCCTCTTTCAACTGGCTTTTGACTCTCTTAGGCCAATGGGAAGTACTGCTGGGGCAGTGGTTGGCAAGCAGAAGGAAGAGCCATATCATCTTTTCTCAATTATATCTGATGTGGGTATTATTTCTGGTTTTTGCTCCATGGTTCATGGTTCTGCTAGAGAGGATCATTGTTTTCACTTTTCCAGCGCCCCCACCCCCAACTCTTTAATATAGCCTCTTTCTTTTATTTCCTTCATCTTTTTTTTTCTTAAAGACATTAGTGTATTTTTATTAATAAACTCTAAGATTGCCTCTTTATTCTGACTTGAACTTCTATTTCTTTCCACCATCTTTGTTTTTTTTTTTTTTTTTGACCTTTTTTGTGATGCTTCCAGAACTTTCACCTACTATGTGGTCTGGCACTGACAGCCCACATCCATTGGTGTGAGCCATTCTAACTGGGAGCAGGGAGCTCAGTGGTAAAATCTATAGCTAGGGCCTAGGTAGGCCATGTTTCAAGCCCTGGAGTCATGGATTCCAGGCACCATTATGTCTGACTTGACTTACTATTTTGACTTACTATTTTGGAGTGGAAAAGCTAAGGTGGACTCAACCTCCTGGAAGATTTTGTCTGCATTTGCAACTATAGAAGTATGTGATGCCTTTGTCCCCACAACTGTGGTTTCTCACCTCTTCCCAAGAGGGCTTGAGAATGTATGAAAGCTCTCTTGATTTCCTTGAAGCCTTGGGGAGTGCTACTATAAGAGTGATATGAGTAGGAAAATTTCCCTGCTCAAAATGCTGACATGTCTTATGTTGTGATGCAAGATGCTACCTGCCACTGTGTTCAGTAGAAGTAAGGACTACAATGGGGAGACCATGAAATAGAATCCCCAGTTATGCCCCAAATAATCAGTCTACACCCTGACACAAAGGAATGAAGCTAAAAGAGGACCTGAAACCTCATACAGGATTTGCTCATTTGCTCTTTCAGTGATTTTGATCATCTCTCTTTGGGCCTCTATTACTTCTATAAAGCCAGGAGGTATACACTTTTGATCCACACATCTACCTTTTGCAATTTCTTTTTTTAGTAACATAATTAGCATTTTCTATTCCTTATTATTCTTATGCCTGTAGATTATTTTAATTTTTCTTTTTTCTAAAAAATAATTTATATATATATATATATATTTTACATCATTGTGATCCCTGGAGGTCACCCACCACTTCCCTTCCCTGGGCACTCCCAGCTGGTCTCCCCTCCCTGTTGTGTACTTTCATTTGGTTGTCCATATATTAGTGAAACCATTTGGCTTCTGTCATTTCCTTCTGACTTATTTCTGCTAATATGATTTCTTCTAGGTACATACGTGTTACCAAAAAAGTCATCAAATTTGTCATTTTTAATGGATGTGTAATATTCCGTTGTGTATATATACCACATCTTTTTAATCCAGTCATCTGTCTTAGGGCACTGGAGTTGTTTCCAGGTCCTTGCAATTCTTTATAAATAGTGCTGCAATAAACATCCGAGCACAGATATCCCTTTGTACCCACATTGAGGTCTCCTTTGGGTAGATTCCCAGAAGAGCATTTGCTGGGTCAAATGGTAGTTCCATTTTCATTAGTTTGAGGGTACTCCACACTGCTTTCCATAATGGCTGGACCAGTTTACAGGAACACATGTTCCTTTCTCTCCACACCCACACCAGCACTTATTGTTGTCTGTTTTTTTTTAATTTTTAAAAATTTATTTATATATAAATTTCACAACACTGTAATCTCAAGGATTTGCCCCCCCACCCTCCCCTCTTTCCACCATCTTTGTAACTAATTCAGAGCTTTGTATTAAAGCTCTGACATCTTAAATTCTTAAAATAGTTTTGTTTTTCCATTTGAAACACACATCACACACACGTTTGCAGCCAGTGAAAGACAATGCTATATAATCATATATAGATACCTCCTGCTTTTCAAAAGTTTGCTTTATGCACCTCACTTTACCTTAGTACCTGTTTTTGCTAACCAAAGGGAATACAAAAAGATGAAGAGGTAATTTTGGGTGGTGAGTCAGGTGAATGAGATGCTGGCCAGAAGATGGAGGACAGGTTGTAAGATGTCAGGAAATAGGTATACCAACTGGAGACACTAGAAAGGACATGACCCTGCTGATCCCTTCATAAAGAAAGAAAAATAGAAGAGAAGGGACAGGGGTAAAAAGAAGCAGAAGAGTTTTGCTTTCATAGCAAATGGTGAATCAAAAACTATCATCAAATCTTGTTTTGCAGAAATCACTATAAGCACCATAAAATTATAAACACCAACTAGTGCATGTGGCAGTGCCAAGCTACCTTCCAGGGACTAACTACTTTATAGAGATTGTATATATGCTAGCTTTTTTCTCCTTTTGCTGTATACTGGTCATATTTTAAGTTTTATATTTTATTTAGTATGATTTGGTAGAGTCCTTTGGGGCCCAGGAATGCAAAAATCTTTTTCATGCAAATTAATGTAGTTGCTTTTTCACCTTAAATTATTTGATCTTATGAAAGATTTCATAGGAATGCTTTACTTTTTGATGACAGGGAAATTGGTACTGAGTGAAAAAATGTTCCTGGTTGTTGACTCTCAGAATGAAAATTGCTATATCTAGGTTTAGTGTGATCTGTTGCCATAGGAAGGTCAGACAACATATTTATGTTTAGATGAATTTACATAATAATAATAAAATGATAATAATTAACCTTTGTGGGAAAAAGCAATCATGGCAAAATATTCATTAGGAAAAGCTGATCTTGTGAAGGTAAAGTGGGGTATGTGTTTATGTGTTCAGGGGAAAGTGTGCTGATAGTTTATATTGTATACAGGCATACCTCATTTTATTACACTTGGCAGCTGTTGTGATTTTTAAAAATTGAAGGTTTGTGATAATCTTGTGTCAAGAAAAAATCTGTCAGACCAGTTTTCTAACAATTGATTAGCAGTTTTGTCAATAAAATATTTTTTAAATTATGTCCATTTCTTAGATTTAACACTACTACATGCATAATATACTGTAGAATATTATAAACATAATTTTTGTTTGCATTAGAAAAACTAAAAGTTTTGTCACTCATTTTATTGCAATGTTATATTTGTTGCCAAGATAGATGCAAAGTATGCCTATATATAGAGGTATGTACCTTATCTTTATGTTGCCTGTATTTTTTTCTGTTAATGTATTACATTTGTAATTTCAAAAGTTTTAAAAACAGGAAAGAAAACACTGTCTTAAATGATCACATCTACTAAATATGTACATCCATGTATTCATTTTAATAGAAACTATCTTGATACTTGATTCTATATGAACATTTGTTTTGAAAGTACAAATTTATTCTAACAGGATTAAGATAGTAGAGATTAATTGGATTTTACCATCTATGCTTGATGGAAGCTGAGAGTACAAAAACTCAGCATGGAAGATCTCACAAAGACAAGTACCAGGGGTGGGGGTAAGGAAGATGAATGAATCTTAAAGTAAATCTGGCTAGGGAAATTTCCAGGACTATGAAGTGGGGGCAGAACAGATTATCAGGCTAAAGGTGGGGGCAGAGAGGATTATTAACCACAGAATATCAACCCAACCCACTGGAGGTGATAATTTACACAGTAATTCCTTCAAAAACCACATAAAAGAACATCTCTTGTTTTGGCAAAATGCAACTCTTGTCTTTTGAGACTGTCCATCTGTGTCTATGTAAGTCACCCTGTCAATGCAGGCCACCCTCTTCCCATTTTTTTCTTTCCTTAAGAAACTTGCTTGCTTATGAATGAGAATGGCTACTAAATTCCTTCTCAGAGGGATCAAAGAAACCCCCGCATGGAACTCCATCATCTGACCCCAAACATGCTCATGTGTGATTTTGTTAGGAGCACCAGGGAAATCTTGAAGAATGTGCCCAACTGAACAGAGAAGTGTAGGAATGCACAGAATGTTACTCATGTGTACACTGGAAGCATCTATCAGAGTTTTCATTTCACTGATGTGTTAGGAGCTACAGTGTCTATAACTGGTTTTACAACTCTACCCGATTTTAGCCAAACATTCCAATATTTCATGATAATTCACAATAAACAATTCTTCCAGTGTTCAATTCCACAAGCAAATGTCAGGTCCTTTTCAAGACAGACCACCATATTTATTGTCATGTGTATGCATTCCACAACCATGTAACATACATGCATAAAGGTGCACTAATATTTCCATTTGGTTCTTATCCATTTTTCTCCTATGGGTCATTATGAATATTGAGTGTTGCATCCTAAAATTACATTTTTTTCTCACAAGTCCCATGGTTTTTATTGTGCAGTTTTCATAGTATATGGATTTTGGGGGGCACATGAATCACATGAGAGCACAACGGATTATACCATATCAAAATATCCAGTGTCTGTTGGTAGTAATATATGTGTTGTTTCTCTATAGTTTCTATTTCCCTTCTAAAATGTTGTGTAGTAATAATTTAATTAAATCTAACAGAAATTATATTAAAAAAGAGGTCACAAGAATTAAAGAATTGTCATTTTAATTGAAGAACTGAAGTGATTCTGGAAATCTTTGAGTTCACTAGTGATAAAATCTGGCCTATTTGAAAGTTATAGTGAATTAACTGTGGTTTGCCCCCAGAAAACAGAGATAAATATCTAGTTAGCATCTTCTTGAGTCTCCATAAAGCAATGAAAAATACAGATGTGACTAGTCTAGTGTCCTTTAATCATTGTAGATCATGTAATAAACTAAATACACCGGCATTGATTCACATACATTCAGAAGAAATTAACATGATTTCGATAAGAAATATAGATGGTAGCTAATACAATATATTCAGTGTATTGACTTTCAAGTTTACTCTTGCCGCAATTGCAACACCCTGTCCCTTCAGGAAAAAAATAAGTGTGGGGAGACTACAAACTTGAAGAATTTCAAAAAGGAGAGGAAAAGTGAAATTCTTTATTTGATCTCAGTCTTAAACTTCCAGCCATTTTCCCAGAGTGAACTTTAACCTGTTATCACATGGTTTTGGTTTGATTGTTTCTCTTTTTATGATGATAGATATCTTTGCTTACAGCCAAACTCCACTGTTTCTATTTGATTTGGTCATGATTTCTCAACTTTTCCTCCCCCACTTGCCCCTTTTCTGGGACACTGCCCAGTGAACTCTGAACTTGTTCTTGATCCCTGTATTTTCCTGTCTCTCTTCAGAATCTGCCGTTGGCTGTGTGCACCACGGAGCTTTGTGTCTATCTGTTCTCTGACAAAGCTTGTTCTGTGCAGCACATCTCGTCCTCTTTTGTTCAGTCTCTGGCTTCAAACACTGAATCACAAATATTCTCCAGCTGGAAATCGGACAGGAGTAGAAATGAAGAACCCAGAAACTCAACAGGATGTTTCGGTTTCTCAGGGAATTCGTGTGATGTTTTACATGATGAAGCCCAATGAAACATCATTCCAAACCCTAGAAGAAGTGCCTGATTATGTCAAAAAGGTGAGAATATGTGGGAATATGTTGCTTTACTTCTTAATTAAAAGTAAGCTAAAAACATTCCATGATTTTGTTTAATTTATTCTTCAAATTTTGATTTTTTAGTAAAAATTGGTTCAGTTTCATAATGGCAGAGAACAGAGCAGAATTTCTACTGGAATTGCATTTCTGTACAATACCTACAGTCATCTTCTATTAAACTCCTGTCCCTGATAAATCACTGCAGAATATAGTGCTTCCAGGACAGAGTGACATAGCAAATTTTGCTATGAGAAACTCTGTCCATTGATTAGAGCATATTCGTAAGCCTGTAGCAATCTTATTTTCAAAAGTATACTCATCTACAACCTCCCAGGAAACCCTTTAATTTGGTAGAGTAGTTCTGCAGAGTGAATACAGAAATGATTGAGTACAACTCTGATTTCCTCAGTTTGAACTAGAACCAAGTTTTCTTTGAAACTCTGAAGTGTACAGAGGCACTTTTCACTTCTGGTTTTTGGCTACGATTGAAAGTGGAAATATCCAGAATTAGAACTTGAAAACTGAAGTTCTCCACCCTTTCAGAGTTGTTCCTACAACACTTACTAGTTGAGACCAGAAATAGAAAAAAAGGTGACATCAGAGAATAAGATTTTGAGAGTTTGGTTTAGAAAGCTTCAGAGCTCATAAGCAGCTCCAAATAAGTGCAACCCATATCTTTTTGAGGATTTTTTATTCTTTCTGATATTTTTGAGGAAATAAGTATATACAGTTTCATAAATTAATATTTTATTATAACATGAAACTTATTCAATATATGTTGAAGAGTGGAGCTTAAAGCTGAGTGGGGAAAAAACAAAACTATACTTAAAATGTTTGAAATCATCATATCCTCTGAAATATTCAGAAAAAGCATTCTTTATTTCAATTTTATCATTCTTATACTTTTGATAAAAGCTAGAATTGCATACATTCTTAAGGAAAGCCATTTAAAGTGGGATAGTCATACTTGCCTTGTGGTTATTGAACTTAAATTATATTTTTTAGATTTAACTTGGAATATGTCTGTACCAATGTTATTATTTTCTTGGCACAGTTTTCAAGGTTACCTTCATGGCTGTATTTAATTTCTAAATTGGATGGTAGACTTTAAGCACCTGTTTTGTGTATGTCTAAAATAATTAGATTTCTTTGCCTGTTGGGAGGAAATGATTCTCAAGGATAAGTGTACGCTGGTCCTTCTAGGAGATATTACTCTGGGCCTCCCACTTTTTGAATGACTAATCAGGAAATGTGGAAGAATTTCATACCGAGCACAATAGCATCCTTTTTCTGTAATTTCCTTTCCAGGCAACTCCATTTTTCATTTCTTTGATGCTGCTAGAGCTGGTTGTCAGCTGGATTCATAAAGGGAAGCCACCAGGACGTTTGGATGATGCATTGACATCAATATCAGCTGGTGTTCTGTCTCGGCTTCCAAGGTAAGTTACTTGGTTAGCAGTTGAATGAATCAACTTACATCCTTGAAATATGAAGGCTACCATTGTTTGGGAAATTAGATTTTTCACATATATTCCTAAGGAATTTGGTGATTGCCATTATTTGAAATTTTGATATTTTATTCATTATAGATTTTTTATTTTTAAAAATATTGCCCTAAATATTATTTATGTTCATTACTGAGATTATTGGTACACCCTGAAATTTTGTGCTGAAGGTGAATGCTCTACTTGTCTTACCCTAGAAACAGATCTAGGTTATTGTTTAGTTATCTGTGGGAAAATATATCTGCCTAAGGCAAATTCACATGCTATAGCAATCTGCAGTACAGATACTCCCTAATCTGAATTCCTACATTGGTCTTCAAAATATCTCTGTATCTAGTCTTATCTCACTTGTTGCCAGATATGTCTGTAATGTGAACTTGGTGCACACTTTTCACAGATTCCATATTTCCTGTTGTCTATCCAGCCTTTCCTTTAATCTCTTCATTCTACTTCCCCTGTTGCAGTATTTGTTTCTTTCATTCTTTAATGCTTGCCATTGTTCAGATGTCACGTGTTTCCCTCTGCTTGGAAAGCCAACCATGGCGTCTAAGTCTTCTATAGAAGAGTCACACTCATTCATGAATCTCTTCTATTTTCCAACTCTACATTAGGCACCACTGTACTATGCTCTCATGGAGTCTTGTACTTATTCATAAAGAATTATCACATGGCTTTGAGTTCACCATTTTTCTCCCAGTCTGACTTGCTAACTTGCATTCAATTGAGAGCAAATAGTGTGCTTTCTTCATGATATTAACCCTTATGTTTATAATGATGTCAGGGCCTTGGTAGTTTTTTTTTTTTTTTAATTTAATCCTTAAGTGTTATGTGATGATACAATGGGATTTTTAGTGGAAAAATAAATAGTAAACAATAAATAGCATGCTACTTATTAGAAAAATATACTTTGAAATTGATGAAGAGGACAACCAATGGGAGATTTCCCGACCACTAGTAGCTTTGGTAGATAAACACGTATCAAAGTGGCAGAGAATGAGGAAAGATTCCCTTAAAAGTTTGTGGTTTGTGTAGCTGATGAATGTTCTTATTCCTTCTTCCCACCCGTTGGTTCTTTCACTGCTTTATGAGTTTTACTTCTGACCTATGCTCATTGCTTTGGAATGTTTCTTTGAAACATCCTGTGGGAAACTGAGGTTGATTTTTAAAAATGAAATGAGAAAGAATAAAATGATTTCCTAAAATTATTTAAATAAGAAACCCCAAAATAAAATTTATTTCATAAATTTTACTATGTAAAATATATGTGAATAGATATAAAGTACTACTATTACTACTACTACTACTACTGCTACTACTGATATCAATATTATTAACAATTCTCTCAAATATTACTTGCATGGTTACTCATTGCTGAATACCCTAAATAAGAGTTACAATTACATAAAATTTTCTCCATTTCATTTCTTCCTGAAACAGAATTGAAAAATACATATATATTCAATATGCTCAAGGAATATGTAGATTGGTTATTGAAAATTATCAAGTTGACTGCCATTGTTCATTTTGAAACAGCTAGCTGTATATGTTTATGGAAATCAGATGACCAGTGAACTGTAAAAATAATGTGAAAAGTCTCACAGATGTGATTAGAGATCACATATTTTGTTGAGTTGGAAAGAATTTATGAAGAACACAGAGAAACATCATCTCGAATGAATATTTTAGCATTTCTTTTACTTTT
Source organism: Uropsilus gracilis (assembly GCA_004024945.1). Taxonomy (NCBI): domain Eukaryota; kingdom Metazoa; phylum Chordata; class Mammalia; order Eulipotyphla; family Talpidae; genus Uropsilus; species Uropsilus gracilis. The sequence continues at coordinate 70,271 of PVHY01005497.1, forward strand.
TCGAGTTTTACTTTGGTGCCATAAGTGAAACTAAATAGTTTTTTTTTATAACGTCATAACCAATAGAAGCATAAATAGAATTCGAGTACTATATTTCTGCTGAGCAGCGTTTTAAAGGGTATAGTTATTACAGCATGCATAAGAATCAAATATATTTTTTACTAATACAGCCCCCAACTAATACAGCCCCCTTTAGGGACAAGACATTGCGTTCTTTTTCTTCCTGTCCCATACTTATGACATTCCTGGCGCTAACACAATCTAACTCTGGTGCCCTTTGCAAGAAAGGTAAAAGGTTATGAACTTTGGAGCATATTTTTCTATAACTGTGTTTGGAATGAGAACAGCAAATTGCTTCTTTTATGTTCTTGTGGGTGTCAACAGCAGTTCTAAATTTGAAATGTGGATAGTTTGTAAGTTTTGCAAAGGATTCTACCCTTTATAGCCTTTTCTGTAACCTTTTCTATAACCAATCTCAGCAAAACAAATTATTTGAAAATACAGTCCATGTTTTGTTGCTATTGAAAAATACTGCCCAGGTGGAAGCAGACAAATAAAGCTAATCCTCAGGATTCTCTCCATGGAATCCCTTCACCACCATAGATGAGAAGGTGTGGGGGATTTTTAACAGAATATCTTAAAACAATATTTCAGTTGAAGCCACAGCATCAAGGGAAATTTTTGTGCAAATCATTAACAGCTGAGGGTTAGATTAACACGGCATTGATCGTATCCTCTCTGAGGGACTAATTTCATTTTCTATACCGGTTGCAGGTGCTTGCCACATCATTAAAATGCATGATAGCAAGAAAAATGGTTGTATACTTTTGTTAATCCATTTGTGAGAAATTATAGTTGGGATAATAATGCCAAATTGGCATGTGGCTTCTGACAAAAAAAGTTGTGGAAATCAAAGTGAAACCCTGAACATGTTTTTTCACTTTGCCATTCATGTAATGGAAATGCTTTATGCAGACTTTGAGGAAAAACAAATGTTTATTTGAGCGTATTCATTGTTACATGAAATTTGAAGTATTTTAAATTTAGTAGCATACTTATTAATAGAAAAGATTTATGTTCTACCTTTCTAGTCATTTTGTAAGGTAAAATACTAGCCATGGACAAGATTGTGTCTTGTTTACAAGTCTGTCGGACAAACCATGCTGTGTAGTAAAAGTCCATCTGTCCTGAGAACCAGACTCTGGGCAGGCTGCATCTGTTTTGCTCTTCTGGAATCTGGTAGACAGTCTTTCTAGTCAGAGTGTAGTCCTGAAGTTATAGACAGATATTTCTGTGTATCATAGTTAAGCGTGTATCATATACAGGTAATCTGCTTACCTTTCAAATACTTGCTTATGTAACTAGAAAAGCTTAAGCTTAGCAGAATATTTACTGAATCCTTTTTTAACTGTTTAAAATGTATAAAATATTCTGCTACTGACTTAAATGCTAACGAGTGAAAAATAATCACATTCCCCCCCCTCGTTGTATAAGCAGAACTCAATTTCCAATCCTTCATTAGAAAACCGGGACCTCAATTTGTTACTTCCTTCCAATGTTTCTGCTTCCATAAATTGCATTCTCCCCAGAGAAATTTTATTCCCGATATAAATATCTACAATATGTTTGTTTTTAATGGGTTCACTTATTCTGTTGAAACAGCAGATTATAAATCAAATTGCAATAGGTTGGAGGGATAATTTAAGTAGGTAAATTTTCAAATAAGTTGAAGACACTCACTTTTAATGCACACGGGTCACTACCATTTTTTACGATGGAGTTAGCGCCGCAGTGTTCAACTATACATAATGCACAGTTCTCTTGGTCATGACTGCCATGGGATTTTCCATTCCTGACAAGAAAACTTAAATTCTCCAAAAAGCATATTTAGAGAAGAGGAAATTAAACATCTTTTCTGAAGTATTTTCGAGTCTTTGGTGTGGAGAAAATGATGTACTTTTTTTGATAATAGACTTTAATGTCAGAGTCAATGCTGCCTTTGACAAATTAAACTTATAACAAATAAGTGACTGCCATTTTTAAAGAACAATTCTGAATAAGCAGATTCACTATTCAAAATTAGAGTGCATTTATGTAATGTCAGTATTTTATTAACATATTTAATCAACTTGAAATTATTGAAAGAAAATCCACCTGAGGAAAATAAATTTTAAAGCCTTTTTGATTTATTAATTATATTTGCTAGAAAAAATAACCTCATTCCCTTTTAAACTTTTCTTTAGACCTTAGAGTTAGATATTGTCTTTGTCATTAACTGTACCACTCGGTTTACTATTAAACTAAACTTCCACAATGAACTTAAGTTTGCATATTTTTACTAATCTGAACATGTGTTTATTCAGTTCAATAATTTCATTGTTTTTAGCAATTTACTTATTACAAAACAAAGGATGTAGCAGATATATTTCTTCTAAATCTAACCAATCTGTTTATAACAATGACTATGGTTTTTAGGTTGATGTAAAAAGAAATTGCATGATTGTTTCTTAAATATAATTTCATATCACTATCACACTATGACATAATAGTACAAATTTATCTGTCTGCAGAAGGTGGAGGTTTATATTACATTCTTTGTTATTACTGAGCAAAAATCAATATTCCACTAGATGGAGCAAAAGTGGCAGTAGCTTTATAGATAGTGCAAGTTCCTGGGCCAAGTTAAAAATATTTAGAAATACATTGGAAAATATCTACAAATATCTATATACTTAATCCAAATATATTTACTTATTAGTAACTTATGGAAGCATGTAAGGGAATTATCTCCCCTAAATGTTGCTTTATTTTCTTATTTATAAGAAAAGATTATTAAAAATAAAAATGTCTAATTAATTTTCTTCAGTTCTGTATAATGGCCAAGTCAGACAGTACATATACTTCTAACTGAAGTTATGGAATGATGTTGATGAGTATACTTAGAAAGTTGCTTTGAAATTTTAAAAGTTTCCAGTGAGAGCATTACCTCAAATTTTATTTGATTTATTAATGACTAGAACATGGGGGTATTTGAGAACTAGATAATTTTAGGGTTCATTCAGCTTAATGCTCTCATGTCTTAAATTAGCCCTGAGATACTGAAAGTATGAATGGCATGCCCAATGTTACCTCTTTACTTTTGATGATGGGTATACTAAAACTCAGAGTGCTTTGATAAAATTGTTGTTCTCAACCCCCCAGTAAGATTTAGCCTAATATATTGCTTATTTTTAAATCTAAGTATTTTAAAATTATTTTTTTCTAAAGCCAGGCTCAGTAAGGTATAATTTAGCACCTTATTAGATTTTCTACTAACCGAACATTGACAGGATATGTTTTTAATGGTGAGAGAAAATAATTAGCCACCTTTCAAGTACCAAAAGATGTGTTTGCATTTAGAAAAACAATAGTAATTAGGGGGGAATTTATGAAGAAAATAGGACAATGACAGGAAAAACCTCTCCATAAACAGATTATTAAGGGATTCTAATATCTCCTTATATTAGGTCATTTTCTTGGTCTCATTTTCAAACATAAGAGTAAAAGGCATTGAATATCTGATTATTCAAAACCCCATGCTACCCAATATTCCATCTCTGCATGATAAAATAAGCTCACCATATACATACAAATTGCATATGTCTCTTCCCACAGGATGGGGCTTAAAGAGTAGAAGTTTGAATTCCAAAGTGCAGAGTCATAAACTAGGATTGGGGGTTGGGAGAGGATAGAGCAATTGAGAAGAAAAGAAAAAGGAGTTTTGGTTTATGATCCAGAGTCTGGTGGGAACATTTTTGAAAATGTAGGTGCTATTTCCTGCAATCAAGGGCTTTCCAGAACTTGATAATCATTCCCCAGCTGTATCCCTTGCTGAACTGTTTTTAGTGGTGGGCACTGCATAGCTGTTTTTTCCCCATTTATGATGGAAGAGGATCATATTCTCCCTGCTGATAGAAAGCAGGGATTATAACTCCCACAGCTTCTCCCCTTTTTCCCTTTGCCTTGAGGAAAGATTGGCTTCATGCTAAAGTGCGAAAAAAAAAAAAAAAAAAGCTTTGACTATAGTATGTCAGGCATATTTCAGCTCGATTTGTGTCAACTCTAATAAGTAAGTTGACAGAGTAATAAATTGGGTGTCTGCTCAAGACCTGGCACCTGTACAGGAAATAAAGAAAGTATTTCAATTTCAGTAAGGTTCTCTTTGTTTTACAAATGGAGTTTTTCCAGGGACTCTTTCATTTATTGAAGTCTTAGTATCTTAAAGACCATTTCAATTGTTGCTGGAGCTGACAGGAAAAATTGCAACTTAAAATAAAAAAGGCACATTGACGAGGCAAATGTTTATATTTGCTATGCTAACTCATGTGTACTCCCTGTGATGTGCTGTGCCTGATAACCTAGCGTATTCTTAGCATCAATTTATTGAACAGATGAGTAAATCTATGAGTCTGCTTTTACAGCTCCTGGAAAAAACTGAAGATAATTTTGACTTTCTGTTTTAATTTTTCTTCCTGTTTCAATCTTTTTTAGTATTGCCATTGAGACAATTTCCTGACATCCTCCCCCCTCCACTCCGTTAATATTTAAACAGCTTTTTGTCACAACTAGGTAGAAAATTATGCTACTGCTATCCAGTAATTAGTCAGGATTGCCACTGAATAGTCTATAGTTACTCTCAGAATTATCTGGCTTCTAATGGTAATAGTGCCAAGGTTTAGGATCCCTCTTTCAGAGAAATTCTTAATTGAAGAATATGAAATTGACAATATTTGCTGATCACTGAAAATTTGAATTTTGTAAAGTTAACCCTCTTCTAATATATGACAACAGCTTTAAGATTTTATAATTTGGGTAACTGTTTCCCCAGGACCCATTCCTAACTTTAGGAATTATCCTATCCAAGTATCTATAGTAACACTGTTGAGAAATTCTAGTCTAATTACATAAAAAAGGTACTGATCAAATTTTAAAATAAAATTTCTTCTTTTCCTGTGGATAACAAATATGAAGAGAGGCTTGCAATTTCAAATGCTTCGATTCTTCAGAGTTCCGGAACAGAATTGGAGCTCCTGACCCTTGGCCTCATCTGTCTCGTGAGGGCCCTCACCACATGGGTGTGGACATCCCAGACTACTTGTCTCAGTGCTGTTTATGTGTCCAAAAGCAGCAACTCTTGACTGCCTTGTCACATTTAGGAGTTGCACACCTGCAGAAGTCTGCTCTCTGGAGGAATGGACCACAAAAAATGACCCAAGAAGGGCTTGTAAACAGACTCAGGGCCACTTTGAGAGGGGATTCTAGCGTGTCATCCAGAGGATGGCCAATGTTGTGGCAGGAGTTCTAGGCAGGCGGTTTCCTTGGGTCGAGGACTCATATTCAGAGTCAAAACTGTTCCTTCCAACCAAACAATCTCAACTGGAAAATTGGATTTTAAGATCTGGTGAGGTTTAGTCCTATTCAAAAGTACTAGCCCATGGTGTTTCTATTGGTTATTTATATTAACACTAAAGTGAAGTAGCCTGATATTTTATGTTACAGATAAAATTATAATTTCAACTACTTAATGTGCTGTTCGAAAGTTCTTAAATAATAATTGAAGCCATACTATACTTAGTCAAAGTAGATTGTAGAGATTGGGTCTCCAAAGACCAAAGAGGACATGCTAGTTCATAGAAGCTTTATAAATATTGCCCACTTTTCTAAATTAACATGATGCCCTGTTGTTTTTATGAAAGACTGACCATAGTACCTTCTTTTGGCAACTGAAAGAAATCCAAGGAGGAATTTTCCTTTATGACAAGAGGTAAAAAGAGAAGCTGGTTCTTAGCATTTGTTTTGTAGTAGCCCTCAGAAAGACAGCAGCATACCCTGAGCAGCAAGTGTGCACCTCTGGGCACCTTTGTTGAGTGTATTATAGAGGCTGTATTTATTGTGTCATTATTCCTTACTATCTGTTATTTAGTATGGTTTAATAGGTTATTTTGTAGTTCTAGTAATGATCAAAAATTTTTCTAATTTCAGTTGAGGAAAGACTTCATAGAAATGCTCTACTCTAGGAAAGCTGGACTATACTCTACTGTTAAAAATGATTATTTTTAATGCTACATTAATTTTAGCTTTTTAACTTGCACTTAAAATAGGCTCTTAAGGATTTTCTCCGAACTTGAGCAGTAAAATTTTTCATGATTTATAAATGTGAGTTATAATGATAAATTTGTTTCATATATTAAATATTATAAATAGATTAAATAAATTTACTTCATATATTAAATATTATGTTATGAATATGAAAGAAAAAGTTTAATCATTTGTGATAAAATATGACTCTTGAGTCTGATCTTAAATTTGATTACAGAAAATTTAAACTAGACTATGTAAAATTGACGTATAATCTTAGGTGTTTGAAAATTCTTGAAATAGAATTTTCTGGAACTTGGTAAAGTGACAAGATACATCCTAGTGTCTGGGTTTCAAAGACAATTGTTTGTTTTAACTATGTTTGAATACTTTATTGCTGATGGAAATTACTTCTCTACCTCTTAAATACTGTAATTTATTGGCACAATGCAATTGAACTGCTATGAGTCTCCAGTAGATAATCCTAAATATCATAACTAAAGCACATCCACAGAGAAGAAGATTATAAAAGATAGGAGGGAAGGGAAAGAAAGAGAGAGTATTAAACAAATTTTATGGACTCAATGTATTTTAAGACCTTTGCTATTTAGGCAATTTGCAGTCTCCTTCTTTATGCTATTTAAATTTTTCTGCTTTTCATTTGTCCTTTAAAAAGCTCCCTTACTGGATTCTTCATTAAGCTTTAGAAATAATAATCACAGAAAATATCGTAATTCTTTCATATTTATGTTATATGAGTCTTATGAAAGATATTTTAAGAGATAACAAAGGGATGGCATTTGCACACACATCCATGATGCTTATGGAATGAAAGGAGGCATCATGTGACTCAGTTTGATACCCAGGAAGCAAGCCTTTGAAAGATCTGGTAAAGCAGCAAGAAAAAAAAAAAAAGAGAGAGAGAGAGAAAGTGGGGGGAACCTTATTATTGCATGGGAATATGTTAATTTAGGATGTTATCTAAAATGTACTATAATCACTGCTTGTGATTTTTATTTTTCCAGCTTGTTTTTCAGAAGTATTGAACTGACCAGTTATGTCTATGTCTGGGAGAACTATAGGCTACTCAGTTTGCCTTGGGATTCTCCATGGACTTGGTATATAACTTTCTTGGGAGTTGATTTTGGTTACTACTGGTTCCACCGCATGGCTCATGGTAAGTTGTAAGCCAAAGCTTTATTCATAATTTTCTTGAACTCTTTTTGTTATATCGTTGGTTTTCAGTAAATACTCACTGAATAAGTAAATAGCAGTTCATTTTAAAACATAAAAAATTAGGACTAATGGATACCTTTGCAATTTATTTTTTAAAGTTTACAATCATGAATTTATATTTTTCATTGTATATTTTTATTGCAGTCATACTAGTTTATCACACTGTCTATGATTTAGGGTTATAGGTTTACATTTTTTCAGATGTATGCTATTATACTATACTCATCACCACAACATCCATAATCATCCATCATAGTACACTGAAATAGAAACAATCTGAAGTCATTTTTGAAAAAATAAAATAAAATGATTAGAAGTACATATTTGTCACCTCATTTCTCTATTTTGAAAATGACTATAAAGTGATAGATGTAGCATTACTGATTTAATATACTGGCTGTCATAGTTCATATTATGACTTACTTGTTAAAGTCTACAAACTCTTACCCACAATATTAAACTTTACAACACTGATACTAATAGTTATACAAAAGATTTCTATAGTAGCATGGAATCCTAGGTTCAGTATGCTGTCATACCTGAGTATGATTCAAGTTCTTGGCTATACTTCCAAATTACCAAATGTAAACGCAGCCAGCTATGCACTCATCAAAATCTGCATTGGTGTTGCTATACTTTTGCAGAATTTTTCACTGAAAAATTCTGTGAACCAGTGCACTGGTTCACTGAATTTACTTTTTTTGGATTCTTGGCTGCACCTTCCAAAATAGTGTTTCGTTTTACAAAAAGAAATGTGTTGGGAACAGACTAAATCTCTGTAAGTATAATTAAAGCTTGAAGAACTATTACAGTGCTAAGGTGAACAAAGAATCCCTGAGAAGAAACAAGGCATGCACAATTTATTTCTGAAGGGAAACGAGGAAAGTGCTAATTTTGAAAAAAAAAAAAAAAAAAAAAAAAACCACACACACACACACACACAAACTACGAAAGGAGCAGAACTCAGGATTTCAGTGGGTGTTTGGGTTGAGTGGGTGGGGAGGAAGGAAGGAAAAGGAAGAGACCTGGAATAATAATAAAAAAAATAGATGAGAGATGGAAAGAAGAGACCTGAGATCAGGGTGAATAACTGAGCTATGTGTGTAGGAGTATGTGTGATCAAATATCCTTCCTAAGCAAGGATGAAGTAAATAGGAGTAATATTGGCAAGCATTATACTTAAGGAGGTTATATAAATACATCATTGTTTTTTATTAAACACTATATATGTATATGAGAAACTTAAAAAGTGTAGATTCATTTAAAAACTGAAGTAAATGTGTTAGAAAAAGTTTTTTCTTTTGTTTGTGGTAACCTTTGTCTTTGAAATAATGGTTTAGCTCCTGACATCATTTCCTTGTGTATAAGTACAAGAGGATACTCCTGAATCAAACTTGATTAAGAATAGATATGGTCAGTGCAGTAAACTTTGTGCTTTACTTCAAAATAGAATTTCCTCCCCTAAAATATACCAATGGCAATCTTCCTCATTTTCTGTGTAACAAAGAGAGAATGCAAGAAACACTTACGCTATGTTACTTAATTTCAGAAACCTTCTAATACCACACTGTCCTGTACAGAAGTGTTTGTCTGGGAAATCTGCAAATTCGCTTAATTTTTGAAAGCCCACTATAACAGGAAACAAAGAACCAACAAAATATTACCAAATATAAAACTTTTAAAAATATGTGGGTTGTAAGTGCTCTCAGTTAGGAAAGAGCAATAAAGTAAAATCATATATTAAAGACATGGAACCAAGACTCTTTAAAGTATGCTTCCCATTAGAAAATTTTGAGTCCAATCCAGTCGAGGCAAGCATTAAAAAAAAAAAAAACAACTGAAAACCTTCTGGAAAAACACTCACCACCTCCAGGCTACGGAGCCAATCATAATTTCAAAGACTTATGAGTTTTGATGGAAAACTATTAGGAAAAAATAAATTATAAGGTTGAATGTGTCATGCTTTAAATATAACATTTAATTTTTAAATTTTATAAGAGAATGTAAAATATTAAAATTTGTTTAAAAATATACAGTGATAAGAAAATCTATAGTATCAAATTTTATTGAGTCCCTTAGTTTACTAAGCCCATACTTATTAATTGGTTAAATAAATTCAACTGAAAATTTTGAAAGGTTCTAAAATTTAGTGTCATTTTAAAACATAATAAAAAATCTTTCTATTCCTACTCAATATATTTTTTCATTATTTGCAATAAAACTAATATGTATTTCCACATTTGTTAATATATTGTGTTTTTGTGACATGTTAAATGTTTTATTACATTTGCCTTTTGAAACTGTGCTACCTACATAAAAATTTGCTTTTCCATGTATTTAAATTAGTTCTTTAGTAACCCAAATTATTGCTACTTTTGTTGTTATTTGTATATTTTGCATACATGTGGCATTGTCTCAGTGGGTAGTAGAAGGACATTTATTCTCACAAACATGAATTTCATGTCTAGCTCTATGCCAAAGGACAAAGGGATACTTGGCGCTCTTTCTTCTTTATCCTTTATCCCCTTTTCCTCTGGAATAAAGAGAAATAAATTGCTAATTGCAAACTCACACAAAAGCAAAAGTAGCACAATAATTTATATAGAGTGCTTTAACAATTTAAACTATGTAGGAAAAAATTCATAAAAATTGTAGAATGATATAGATTTAAATTAAGTTAATTATTGCATGTTTAGAATTCATTGTAAAAGGTTACAATATTTTCTTTGTAGTTTCCTATTGTTTATATTAAATATGTTGGAAAATTTGCAAATATTTTGAAGGGAACATTTGAATCATGAGTGAGACTGCATGGGAGGAGCAAGAATGGTTCCCAGAGTCATTTACATTTATTTTTTAAAAAATTAAAAACACAAAATTTTGACTGATATTTTGGTAGTGATAGTATCTTACCCAAATCCTGCTGTGTATGAATTACTTGTGTATGAATGTATTTGCGAAAAGATGAAAACAAAGTATCAACCACCATCCCTTACAAACCCTTCACCCTGCCGGGCACAGTGGCTCGTGCCTGTAAGCTTCAGCCAATGAAGCGGCCAGGGCTAGGGTTCTCGGTTCAAGTCCCGCCTGGGGCCCATAGGGAAACCTAGTTCCAAAAAAATAGCTGGGCGTAGTGGCATGTGCCTATAATCCCAGCTACCTAGGAAGCTGAGGCTGGGGATTGCCTGAGTCCGTGGTACCCCGGGCAACGGGAGCCTGCGGTTCCACAGGCAAAAATAGCGAGACCTAGTCTCAAAAAAAAAAAAAAAAAAAAAAAAACCTCAAAACAAATAAAACCCTTCACCCTTTCTCCCACCCCCACCCTCCTCACCTCTGGTCACTTAAGGTAATCAGTCCCCTCTAATCTATTTTTATTTGCTGTGTCAGTTCATCTGCTTTGTTTCTTTATATTCCTGTATATGTGAAATTATTCAATATTTGACTTTATCTCTGTTGTATTCTTTTCCAAGGTCCTTACATTTAGCTGCAAAGAGTAGAATTTCTTGTTTGCTTATAGCTAAATCCTTGTGCATTTGTGCATCTATTTTATCCAGTCATCTGCTAGAGGGCCGTTAATTCGTTTCCATATCTTAGCTATTATAAGAAATGCTACAGTGACTATAACCCAGTATTTAACTTCTCAAGGTGATGCTTTCATGTTCTTTAGATAGATGCCCAGAAGTGTGATTATCAAATAGTATGGTATTTCTAGGTGTAATTATTGAAGAAAGATGCTGATTGTTTTCCAAAATGGCTGCATCAGTTTACATTCCTGATAACAGTGAATTAGAAATTTTGTTCTCTACATCCTTTCCAAGGAATCTTTTTGATGTATACCACTCTCACAGGTGTGAGATAGCATCTAATTGTGGCTTTGATTTGCATTCCCTTATGAGAAATGATGATGAGCATTTTTTTTCATGTCTGTTGGCCATCTGTGTATCCTCAGCGAAAAGTGTCTGTCCAGTTCTTTTGCCCATTTTTTAATTGATTTGTTAGAGGGGTTTTTTTTGTTTGTTTGTTTTTATTATCCACTTAAATTTAATAGACTTTATCTTGTCTTGGGTATTGGTTACAAAAGTGTGTATATTTATAAATTTATTGAATTTTTAAATTCATAAACTTAAAGTTTATACACTTTATCTTTCCCTCTATAAAAATGTGATTTCTCTCTTGATGAATAATTTGAAGTTAAAGAGATATAATAGGTAACCAAACATAGAAATAGGAACCAAAAAGATATAATTTGTGATTATGAGTATAAACATGTTACTTTATACAGATTTTACCTGTCCATTTCCATAACCAAGAAGTGCTAGTGTGCCAGTTATGAATTTTATTGCTTTTTGTCTCCAAATTCTTTGTTGCTCTTTCCTGTTTTACCAGAAAAGGACCCTGTAGGCATTTCTTTGTATTTTTGGCCTTGACAATTTCTGGGCTGAAGGGATAATGGCAAAGTCAGAACAGGAGGAAGGGATTTACTTCCATTTTTCAGGATGCCATTTTCCGTGTTGACGTAGCATACAGACTGATGCAGACACCCTTATAGTGTTTACCTCGTGGGTTAGTAGTAGACCATTCCTCTGGTAAGATCCACTACTCAGAAATCCCTTTCTGGAAACATCTACAGATGGCAAAAAAATGAAGGAAAACATAAACAGATGGGACTACATCAAACTAAAAAGCTTCTGTACAGCAAAAGAAACAACAGAAAAAACTAAAAGATGCCCAATCGAATGGGAAAAAATCTTTGCTCTCCACATGAGTGACAAGGTTTTAATAACAAAGATCCACAGGGAACTCACACAACTAAACAAAAGCAAAACAAAAAGCCCAATCAAAAAATGAGGAGAAGAACTAAAAAGACACTTTTCCAAAGAGGAAATACAAATGGCCAACAGGCACATGAAAAACTGCTCAACTTCGCTAGTAATAAGAGAAATGCAAATCAAAACAACAATGAGATACCACCTTACACCAGTAAGAATGGCCCACATCCAAAGAACAGACAACAAGAATTGCTGGCGAGGATGTGGAGAGAAAGGAA